>PVJO010022189.1:0-28545 GCA_004026905.1 Hystrix cristata | reverse complement strand
GCGGCAGGAACCACCGGAGAAGTACATTTGAGAAGTATTTGGAGGGGGATTAATGGCAATATATCATTTGGTGTAACAAATTTTTTTAAATATTTAAACGTTCATTGTGTATTTCGATGATACCTCATAGATAATACTGAAAGTCAAGTCAGCATTTAAGTCTCATTTTTAGGTAGTCTTATGTATACATTTTATGATTTAAAAAATTTTAAAGTACTGACAATTTTTCAAGAAACAAGATTAAATTCCGTACCAAAATTCTTCAGGTGTGAGCGCTAGCCGCAGGTGAACCTTCTTTTAGAAATCTGAGAGAATGAGTTCCGTTAATTTTGAGGCACAGGCGGAAAGTCCCTGAACGCCGCCTCACGCCTGCAGAGAAGGCCGAACCTAGCGCCGTGCTCCAGCAGCTGTTGCAAATGTTTTCACCTTCCCCAAACCCTCCCACGCTCTATGGAGAAGGCAGGCGCTGGTGGCCTTCCTCCTCCGAGTTCTTCATCTCCAAATGCCCCTAGCTCTCTTCCTGCCATTTACAAGTTCTTGTAAGGTAGCCAGTTTTCTTGCCTTTATAGACCTCCTCTCTTCGTAAAAAGACGGAGTGCCTTTTCATAGAAATGGTTCACTAAGATTTTTAAAGTGAAGGATTAAGGCAAAACCAACGGAAACAACATGGGTTCCTGGGTAGGAACTAGAAAGGAGGCCGGCAGAGTGCTCCCAATAGCCTTAACTTTGAGTATGGTTCTATTGCTCATTAACTGGGCCATCTTGGAGAAGCTGTTTAACACCCCCGCCACCCATTCCTCCGATGCTTCATCTCTAAACATGAGTGTAATAAACATTCCTGCCTCATAGAGCTCTTGGGAGGATTAAATAAGAGACTTGGCGCCCAATGTGCCAATTAATAAGTGCTCAACGCAGCAATAATACATACTGTCCCCTATAATCAGTCTATCAAACCTCTCAATAATTTGCCAGGTTTGTCAGGTGTCTTCCTAATCTTTTTATTTCATGTGCAAGTGAATTGAAGTTTCAAAAATGAAAATAAGGGCTGGAGATGTAGCTCAGTGGCACAGCGGTTGTCTAGCATGTGCAAGCCCTGGATTTAGTGCCCAGCACTGCAACAACGGCAATAATAGTAATAATAATAATAATAATACAGTAATAGAATAATACAGTAATTGTGCTGAAGGACAATTGATGATAGTTGTTTCTTGACTCTTTCACTTTGATTTTAGAACTTATCTATCTCTCTATTGCTGGGAAAATCTCCTCCTCCTTTCACTGGTGGAAAACAGAACGTTTTATTTTTCCTCGGTGCTCCAGGTACCACTGTCTCTTCTCTGTTTCCAGTAGAACTCAGCTCCGTGCCCCCCAAGGTAGAGGGTTGTTTAAAGTTTAAAGCGTAGATGAGTTGCTTGAATCCTCAAGCTTCTTCTCAGGCATGGGCTCCTGACAGAGTTTCTTTCTTTTTCTTTTCTTTTCTTTCTTTCTTTTTTTTTGTGTGTGTGCCAGGGATCTAACTCAGTACCTTCTGCTTGTGAGGCAAACCTTTTAACCACTGAGCTAAATCTCCAGCCCTTCTTTTGTATTTTTCTAACAATGTCTTAGAGATCACTTTTATTTTGCAAACTAAAGTTTTTCCTCTTTACTTCCATCAAGACAACTCTTCACAAAGGTATTTTAAGGCAGTGTAATTAACACATATTGATTTTTCATTAATTCGCTCGAGCATTTATTGGATGCCTATTTTTTTAAGAAGAGTTCATGTTGTTTAGATATAGAAGGGTTTGTTTGCTTTTCCTCTCTCAAATTCCAGTGAGCTCACTTTTTTTGTTTAATTTTCTAAAGTAATGTTTGACTGCAGCGACATCTACTGGAAAAATTGAGTTCTCCCTCAAGGGAATTGTCAGCACCTAAGCTTCAAAGTTATTGTGATGATTTTCCCATGTGTATAGTGCAGACAGATGTCCAAATCAGCACCATTTGCTTACTAGAACTACTAAACCACTAAAATCATATTTCTTTGTCACTATTTCTGAATTTGAATATCTTTTCTGTTTGAAATACACTAGGTTGAGGATCTAGCTCAGTGGTAGAGTGCTGCCTAGTGAGCACAAGCTGCTGAGTTCAATCCCCAGCACTGCCTGCCACCCTCTGCCCCCCCCATACTACCATTATCTTTGTTGACAATTTCATGGACTGATTTTCTGGTCAGCCATTTGAAAGGATCATATATAGGTTCAGTGTACAGAACCTTAGAAAGATACTGCACTGACTTTAACTCATTTTTACATGGTGCGGCAGATGGACCCCAGGGCCTCATGCATACTAGGCAAGTGCTTCAACACTAAGCCACAGCCCCAGCCCTAAAGTAACTAGAATTGAGTGGTTGGGGCTATGACTAAGAGAGTTGCCATTAACTTATAAATGTTAGGACATTTTAGCTGACAAATGAATTATTTTTTTAAAGTTAATTCATAATCCAGTTTAGAATTCTCTCATACATATTCAGTACTTGAGCATGGTGTTCAGCGGCCATCCATCAGCAGGTCATTTGGACTACCTAACTGAAATACTATGCATTGTCAAAAAAGAAGAAAGCAGGGGATACGAAATAATGCTTTGGTAGTGTTAGTAAAGAAGAGTTTTTAAAATAGCAAAATAAAGGGTTTTTTTTGTTTTGAAGCCACTCCAGTGCATTTAACATACTTTCTTCAAATTGTGTACCAACAAGTTTATACTTGATATATACAAGGTTCCCTAGTGAAATGAAAAAATATCTTAACATCTATGGATACAGCTTAACCCAATTTAATATTGTTTTCTCCTTTGTCTCATTAAACACCGTCTTTGGCTAGAACAAGCTCTAGTTATTTTATTGTCTGAAAGCCATCATGATTCCAAGACTGTTTCTGGGTTATCACTTACCAGCTCAGAAAATACCAGGAAAAAAATTCTTACCTACCCTTCTTGTAACTTATATTCACCTGCTTTAGTTCCTTATTTGAAACCAACCACGGTTCCACTAAAGGCCCTAGTTCCTCCAGTTTTGACTATGTACACATTTGTTCTCATAAACCAACCATGGAGAATATACCAGGAGCAATAATAAATAGGGAGGAATTACCATCTACTTTGAGGCTTATGGTGGCAGAAGAATTGGCTGATTATTTCACTAGCATACGTAAGTTAACACTGATCTGTGCTTATGTGAAAACAAAGTAGGTAGGTTCCACCCAATTTAAAAATCAGAAGATTATGATGCTAAATACAAAATGGAGTGCAAGCACATTTCCCTTTTTAGTAATCTAGCCTTTGTAAATGCTCTTCTATGGACAAAACTCAGTCTGCCTGCAAAATAAAGTTTTTCAACAATAGATTTTTTATACACAATTATTGGTATTGATCGCCGAGCTTGCTGGTCACATATGATCTGCCTTTATAAAGCAAGAAATAAATTACAGTGACAGCAGCAAGGATTATTCTTTTCCATGAAATGAAACTCCTTTCTTTCCCTACAGATTAGCAATGTAGGAAATTTCCAGTGTCAGTACCAAATTTACGTAGTCCTCATTACAAAAATATTTATTTAAATCAAAATATTTGCAGATTGGAAAAAACTCAGTCATCCATTTGAATTTTAATCTGAAGAGGAAGAAGCCGTGCAGTGCAAGTGAATGGTGCCCATTCAGCCAGGGCTTTTCCTTGTTGGGAAAAGCAGGTATGTAGCCAGAGTGAGCGAGATGGACCAGATTCGGAGTGTGGAGTCCACCTGAAGGATGAGAGCTCCTACAGGGCATGCTCCCGGGGTTAGGATGACTTTCTGAACCTTTCGTCCTTATCTCTACTGCCAGAAAAGATAGTTACCTCCTTTTGCCATTTCTCATATCCCCAGCCAAGAATTCCAGAAAGTGTCTTCCTAATGACACCGCCCTCCTCTGGATACCTTCGAACATTACATATTTACAGAAGAAGAGAAGCCAAATATCATGGTGGGCCCAAGATATAGTTCATCTGGTCTTGCATTTTGGCTACAACAGACACACCAAGGGATGTGTTATGGGAAGACACAATTCTCCCTGATTGTATCCTCAAAGGTTAAAGACGTTCCTTAAAATGTCATCATTTACTCTATTGTGATTATCACCTGTGATTCTTTAATGCTTTTGTATTTTTAGCTTGTCAGTTTTATGAGTATACTCCACCCTCTGTGAAGTTTTATTTACTCTGTAGTACCTTAAACTGTCCAGTCTTTGTAAATCTGCATTTTCGGCCTTGCATAATGATGAGACAGAGTCTTTGTGGTAGCTCTTCCTTTTGGCCATCCCTTCCCTAGCTTTACTTCCTTAACATCTTACTTACCTGTGACTTTAAAAAGCATTTGAAGTCACACAGAATTTCACACACCCACTTCAGTGAATCGGTCTGCTGGGAATTTAGGTAACAGCTTTCCAGGGAAATAAAGTGTTGGTATGAGGTTGGAGGATGCAAACAGGGGAATCAAAGAAGGGTCTGAGAAAGAGAAATACTTCTCATGGACAGAATCAAAATATTTTGATCCTACAAATTTGTTCTGGGTGCAGAAGTAGCTAATTTAAGATGACACATTGAAGTCGGCTGCAGAAAGGCCCAGATGAAGCTGAGGAATGCGACTTAGTGGCTCCAAGTTGGAAGACTCTTGAAGAAAAAGAGTGTGTAAGATACCTGACATTAAAACAAGGGAATTCCACCAGCACCTCCTCTTGCCAGTGCTATCACTAAGTAGTTACTTTAAACTATAATTAAGGTTACTTTCTTGGTGGCAGTTTCTGGTTTTTAAAGACTTTTCTGGACTTCGTATGTAAACCCCATGATATTATTTGGAAAATTAGTGAAATTTGAATAAGGCCAGTGTATTAGATAAAATTTTATTGATATTAATTCCCTGATTTTGCAAATTTTACTGTGGTTTTTTTAGGGAATATCTTTTTAAAGGAAATAAACTGAGACTTCTTATGAGTGTGATGATTTGTCTTATATGTCAACATGGATAGACTATAGTGACTGGTTTTTGTTTTTATCTTTTGTCAAACACCAATATACACGTTGCTGGGGAGATTTTTTTTTAGATGTGATTAACATTTAACTTGTCAAACTTCAAAAAGAGCAGATTGCCCTCTATAACATGAGTGACCTCATTCAATCAACTGAATGCCTTAAAAACAAAGCTGAGGTTTCCTGTAGAAGGAATTCTCAAAACCACAACACAGAAACCATATTCCCAGCCTCTTGCCCTGTAGAATTCAGACTTGAACTTCTACCTGAATCCAGCCTGCCCCAGTTTGTTGTGTGAACATCATAGAACACCAGACCTAGGTGGTGTAGCCTGTGTATATTCAGGAGATACAGATACAGACAAGCACGTAGATATATATAACTCCTCGGCTATAAACATAATGTGTACAGCATGTCACGATACTGAATGCTATAGGCAATTGTACCACAATGGTATCTGTGTATCTAAACAGGTTTGTTTACACCAGAATCATCATAAACACACAAGTAATTCCCTGTGCTGTGACACCATGGCTGTGACCTGCGACATCACTGGTCAATAGAAAATTTCCAGCTCCATTATAATCCCATGGGACCACTGTTGTATATGTGGTCACTTGCTGGTCAATATGTCCTTGTTCTGCTGCACATAACAAGTATGTTTTGTTTCTCTGGAAAACTCTGATACAAGAGGTACATGCCATCATGTTTTTCAATGTACTTTCAGTATGAACTCTTGGGTAATCTGGGAGAAAGGTAATGGGAAATCTTTGTGCAATTCTTGCAGTATTTCTGTAGTTCTGATACGATTAAAATCAAAGTAAAATTTACTTGAAAGCCACTTTGGAATATAGCTTTTCTCTTATCCACATGCATATAAACTTGGCTAAGTTTCTAAGAGAGCCAACAAATCCTCATTTAACTCTTAATATAGCTGAAATACTGTGCTCTCCCAGGGGGATTAAATACAAAGAAATACTGTTTTAATAGTGATTCAACCAAGAGGAAAAACATTATATTTAATAATAGATTTTAATTCATCTTTTTGCTTGGGTGGAAAAACTATTGCACAATTGTTTAAGATTCAATTGCCAATGTGAAAAATTAAAGAAAAAAAACAATAGGTGGTTGGTTGAGAAAACAATGGTGTATTAGTTACTTTTCTAGAGTCAGTGGTTTGCAAGAGAGCAGATTTAATACAGGACATTTACACATTCCAACATTCACACACACAAGCCAAATGCAGGAGTAGCGTAGAACATCTACCTATGCCCTGGAGACCCAAAAGATCCAATCAAGGTCTGGGAGTCCATAGCACTGGCCCCTGTGAGTCCATGTCTGCACTAAAAGCCTGAAGAAACTGGAGCCAGGATACAATGCTCACAGTGGAGATGAAGACCAAAGCTCCCCTGAAGCAAACAGCAGCCATCCTCAACAACAACAAGGCCCCGAGCTCCTTCTGCGATGAGAATGGTCGAGTTCTCATCAAGAGAACCAGCTACAACAGAGCTTCTCCTGGGAAACAGCCAGCCCCTATCTTCCGTTCCTGTTCTCCTTTATGTTGTGTTGGCAATAACCTTCAGGTGGATCTTCTACACCCAGAACCACACCAACTCAGTCCAGCTGGGCGGTCCTGCGCAAGTTGACCACCGTAAGTTCGACACAAGTGGGAACTAGTAAAGAGAATGAAACAACTGTTTGGGTGTGTCTAGAGAGAACAGGAGAAGAGTTTAAGGAAGGATTTCTTTGATTTGGTTTAATCAGAAGGAATTTGAGCATATACATGAGGGAGATGGGGCTAGGGTTTTACAAGAGAAACAAAATGCCATTTAAATAAAAAAGCATGGGTTTTAAAAAAAATCTTGTATGTCACTAGCATTTATTTTTAAATAATAAAATTGAGGGACCAATAAAAAGTTGTTAACTTTTATTTTTGCCTAGTGAAGGGATAAAAGGCCAAAGGTACCCAAACAATAGCTATCATTGGTCATGTCATAAATAAATTTCTGTGAAATACAGAAAAGGCATAATGTAAAGATTAGTAAATATATCATGATGTTCTCATTTTACTGAGGACCATTTATATGGACTCTAACCTTCTGGGTTAATCCCAGCTGAGCATAGGTAAACAGTTATGTCTCCCCTGGCAGCCTATCTGGAGCCCCCCAGAAAAGGAGGGTTCTCAGACACACTCTGGACAGTTGCCCTTCCCCAGCTCCTCCATTGTAACCTTGGGTCTTCTTCTGGCCCATTTCCCTTTGATTTTATAGTAGATCCAGGAAAAACCTGACCTGGCTCTAGTCTTCAGGGTCCTTCTTCTCCGAATGGCAGCCTTCCAGGTGAGACCTTGTGGCATCAGCCTCCACTCACTTTACTGAAATTGCATGTTTATTTGCCAAGTTTATGATTTTTTTCTATCACCGACTCCACCCTTGGCTAATGTTCAACCTCACTTATCTCTTGCAGATAGTGTAGCTTTCCTTTTGTTTCACCTTGGTCATCAGCTCTGTTGTTTCTCATAGGATTGTTTGGCTGGGGCATTCATCAGCACCTGTTTCTGCTTCTCTGATTCATATGTTAGGAGCCTTCTGCCTTAGTAAGGGAGGCTGGTTTGGCTTTGCGTCTCACTGGTGGGATTAGCGCCATTCCTCTAAGCTTTGTTTATACCCTTCCCTGATCTGTGATCTCTGGGGTGAAGTCCAAAGCAAATCGCCTCCTCCTATCTATAAATATGAATACTTACTGCTCTGGGCCAAACCCTGTATGGACTACTCTGTCCTCTGTTCTTTGCTAGCTATGTGACTTTGCCCCCCCCAAAAAATTTTCTAAGCCTCACCTTTCTCATTTGTAACACAGGAAAATAACAACCTCAAAAGGTTTTTCCAAGGATCAAATGAGAGAACTATGTAAGGAGCTTTTACATGTGCTGGCACACAGCAGGCTTGAGAGATGGTGTCCATAATAACTTGCCTTTTTCCTACATTTTCTAGATCTGTGCTGTCAAACATGGTAATTATGACAAGATGTGATCACAAAATACAGTGACTGTTTAAACTTGAAAAGACATTACAGTCAAAGACACATTACCATTAATCCACCTTAAAATATTCCCCCTTGTTCTTGCTAAATTTTGGAGCACTTCTGGAAGTCTTCTTTTTTTAAATTTTATTTTAATGCTATATTTTAGATATGCATTGTGATAACATTCATCACAGGTTATTTGTACCTGTACGTGATATAGCTTGCTGCTTCTTTTTTTCCGTTCCCCTCCCCTCCCTGCACCCAAGTCTTCTTTCATGAGTGTTTTTAGTTGTGTCATTGTGGCTACCGTGATGTTCTGAATTGATTCAAAATGTTTACATTTCATGGGGTTAGGGATTTAGCTCAAGTGATAGAGCACTTGCCTAGCAAGCACAAGGCCCTGAGTTCGATCCCCAGCACCCCCCAAAACAAGCAAAATGTTTACCTTTCATGGTCGTTTTGACTTTGAGAAAGAGCCAGAAGTTGCATGGTGCCAGATCCCGTGAATAAGGTAGATGAGGACACACCTGTAATGTTTCTATGAGCCTGACTTTCCATTGGATGACGCGTGGAAGCAGAATTCACTGTATTTTTAAATCATACCTTAGAAAGACACTTGTGAAAGAGAACTTCCAGAACTGCTTCAGAAAATGGCACTAAGAATGACATGATAGTGGGTTTGAAACAAGGGGGGAGTATGTGATGGCAGTTAATAGCAATGTGTCTTTTATTGTAATGTATTTTTAGTTTAAATACACTATTTTTTTGCATTTCTTTTTTTTAATTAGTACACATTTGCCATATGTAATGACTGCATTCATCATGAGGAATTTGTACCTGTACATAATATATCTTCTTTTCTTCCCCTTCCCTTCATCTCTCTTCAACCTTTCTTCCCCTTCCCATTTAACAAAAGTTTTGTTTCCATTTTTTCCTTCCATTATCTCTTTTTTTAAATCTTTTTCCTTTCTTTCCTTTCCTCCTTCCCATCCCTTGTTCTCCCTCCAATCTGACCGTATTCTTCTTACTTCCCAATATCTAGCCTCCATCTTGCTCCTTATTTACCCTCTGGGTTTCTCACACAAGAGAAACAATGTGATATTTAATCTATGTGTCTGGTTTACTTTACTGAAAATTATGGTCTTCGGATACATTCACTTACCTAAAAATGACTCAAGTTTATCTTTCTCTATGGCAGAGTAGTACTCCATTACATATAAATACCGCATTTTCTTTATCCATTCATCAGTTGATGGGCATCTGGGTTGTTTCCAAGATTTAGCTATTATAAATTGTGCTTCTATAAACATGAATATGCATATATCACTGTGGTATGATGCTTTTAACTCATTTGAGAAGATACCTAGAAGGGGCACAGCTGGGTCAAATGGAACCTCTAGTTGTAGTTTTGTTTCGGGGGGGTTGTGTGCTGGAGATCAAACTCAGGGCCTTGTGCTTGGTAGGAAAGCACTCTACTACTTGAGCTAAATCCCCAACCCCTAGTTGTAGTTTTTTGAGGAATCTCTATACTGATTTCCATAGTGGTTGTACCAATTTACACTCCCACCAACCATGGAGAAAGATGAGTGCCCAAAATACAACCCCAAACCCACTTATTTATCTCAGAGTGCCAGTGCTCTGAGATAAATTAAACCTGAGTACTGGTTTGCCACTACGCCAGACTTTGAAAGTTTAGTATGAGAAAAAGAATATATGATATCTCACTAGTAATTTTTTATGTTGATTGCATGTTGAAATGAATAATATTTTGTACATATTGGGTTAAATATCTTATTAAAATTACTATCAGTCAGGTGTGGTGGTGCAAATCTGTAATCCCGTTACTTGGGAGACAGGAGAATTGCCACAAGTTTGAGGCCAGCCTGGGCTGCAGAATGAGTTCAAGGTCAACCTGAACTACAAAGAGACCTTGTCTCAAACAAAACAAAACAAAACAAAACAAAACAAAACAAAACACAAACCTCCAAAAAAATGCTAAAATTAATTTTACCTGTTTGTTTTCACAATATTTAGCATGGCTTCCAGAAAATTCAAAATTACTTAATGTAATTTGCATTCTATTTCTACTCAACAGCACTACTGCAGAATCCTAATTTTTGTCTGGGAAATAGGTTGGCAAGCTGTCGTTGTCCAGGATCTTTCTTTAGGGATCACTACTCGGTGTGATTTCATTGCTCACCTGAATTTGCTCCTGAGGAGTAAATAGTCTTAACCATTTATTTGCAAACATCTGCTTTGTATTACTGTTTGCTTTTTTCATGTACTTAGAAGATTAAAGATAGCAGGTAATAAGATAAAGAGGTGTCACTCTGAACAGATCAGATGTCCCATCTGATCCCAAGAGGAGGCAATTTCTTGGTAAAATCATAGTTCAGGGCAAAATCATGAAGAAAAGTCAGGTTGGTCAGCACAGCTAGCAATATTGGGCACTGTTTAAGGCATTCTGGATGCAAATAGCTGAAATGAATTCTTTTCTGGGGGTGAGGGGACAGGGTCTCACTATGTAGTTCAGGCTGAGCTTGAACTCACTATGGAGCCCAGGCTGGCCTCAAACTCACCGTGATCCTCCTGCTCAGCCTCCCAAGTTCTGGGATCACAGGCGTGTGCCATCACTCCTGGCAGCTGAAATGAATTCTAACTTAACCATAAATATAGGCTTCATTGGAATGATGGCACAAACTTGACAGAACTGGATGACAGAACATCAGGAGGCCCAGAATCTGGTGTAGCCTCAAGAGGTCCACAGCCAGCACCCGCAGCCCTTCTGTCTGGGAAGTCACTGGACTCCTCAGTGGTGTGCGCCTGCTGCTTCGAAACTCTGCTCAAGATTCACATTACCAAGAGAGACAAACTTGACTTTGCTGAGCTCAGGGCACAGGCTTATCCTCTTTGTAGGCCGCCTGGAGTGGGCTTCTGTATCACCCACTTCCCAAAGCTGTAGGAATTAAGTTTGGGTGGTTCCCCAAGGGAAGGAGTTTATGGAGGAGATAGTGCTGAATGTTTGCCAGGTTCTATTTTCTTTTCCTCCCCCTGAGCTTAAAAGAAAACGTTCTCTCTTGTCTTCTTTTTCAGTTAGGTGAAAGTCAGTGGGATGTAGGTAGAAGTGATCTTTTCCACAGCCATGTTTCTGTGGACCTAAAATGCTGGCAAGCCCGGAAGAGACATGTTTAAGAAGTCAGTGTTGTGGCATGGACGGAGTCTGGAATCCCGAGTCACCACTTCAAGAAGAGATTCAGCAGAAAGCTGACAGCTTACTTCAGACTGTGATGGAACTAAGAAATAGAACTTTATTTTTTAAGCCTCTGACACTTTTAGGATTGTCTGTTATAGTAGCTAATTACTCTGACAAATATAGGAATATTATCTCAGAGGGAAGGGGATGAGGGATGCTGGAAATACATTGTACATCTTTGGGAAGAGACATAACTAAGTACTGAGTGTCTAATACACGGGACATGCTAATTTTATTAATATACAGTGAAAAATGTAAGAGTTAAGGAACAAGGTGCTCAATTTTTTGATTAGTACATTCTCTGCATTTTTAGAATGTGAGAAGCCAGATTATAATCATGTAGCTATTTAACACGATACAAAGAATGAAGGGTATTAAGTTTATAGTCATAGTGTTCAGGGAGTGGTGTGAAGACCTGACTGGGCCGAGTTTCATCAAATGGAGTTCAAGGGTCCCTTGGGCCAGGAGGTACAAGGTCCTGGATAACTATGACTAAGATTTGGGCAATAAAAGACTATGTACTCTGAGTTAGTAATTTAAAACAACATCCTTACACTAAAAATATAAGATGTATTATTAGTCAGCATGGAAAAAATTGCATGAATTATTTTTAAAAGGTATGAAATCTCAAAGAAGTTTTGAGGTTGAAGTGAGCAGTTTCAGGCTTGGGGTGAGCAGCCGATGAGCAGAGTTGGGAGCGTAAGCCTGGAGTTTGACACACCGGGGCTGTAGCAGCCAGGCTCTGACATGGATCAGCCGTGTGACCTTAAACTTCACTTCTCCAAGTCTCTACTTCCTGAACAATGCAATCAGAAAAGCAAACAGGGTTGTTCCAAGGACTCAAGAAGGCAGAGCACAAAAAACAGGACAGCAGCTGACACATGAAGGACACAATAAAAAGTAGTGATAATTGTTACTATGATTATGCCTTCAGGCTCTTCCCAGCTATTAGGCCCTTTCGGGGAGAAAAGCTGGAAACTCATGATCTGGGTCCTTTTTATCTCTGCCACAGAAGCAAGCCTGCGCAGCCATTCTCCTTTCCTGCTTTAAGGCTGACAGGGACTTTGCTTTGGATAGGGACTTTGCACGATTAGAACTATTCCTTAGAACAGCTAGGGAAGCGAGGGTTGAACGCATCTGGCTCCGGGTTCACTCCTGTGTATTTGGATGACCTTGCACATCTCCGTTCTTTCCTAGTTGGAGTCCTAAGGAAGACTCATCTCTCATGTCTGGATTCCTGGACAGCATCTGGCTATAGCCCACACACGCTCACTGTATAGTGTACTAGAATATATGTCATGTTCCTTTCTGGTTATGGGACATTGCCAATACTTACGGTGTTTCCTTACATTGACTGTGATTGTATATGGGTACTGCCCAACAAATACCAATTAGTAGACTGGAAGAATTAAAACTACAGTGTTCTCATCATCTTCTTTCACATCTAGCTCTTCTTCCGCAAGAGGGATAGAGATAGGACATACACACCCCCAAATCCCAAAGTCAAGAAACAATCACATGGAGTTGGGGTTTTAATTCAAGCGGCAGAGCACTTGCCTAGCAAGAGCAAGGCCCTGTGTTCAATCCCCAGCACTTCCCCCCAAAAAACCACAAACAGAAAACCAAAACAAACAAACAAAAAACCACAATGACTTCCTGTGCATTCTACTCCAAGTAGGTGGGTGACATGGCCATTGAAGAGGCAAGGTCTTTGGGTCAGGCAGACCTAGTGGCCTACGATCATCATTTAGTGTGAGGGGACTGGGATTTGCTGGGTAGGTAACCCCATTCAACCTCTTTGAACTCCAATTTTCCAGAATCAGCAAGGATCAAAGTGACAAAAGATTGAGATGCTCCTGACCTGCATATGACCTAGTCAAAGAAATGTTAGTTTCTTTTCTAAGGGTTGTTTTGGAGTGAGGTGGAATCTCAGGGTTGTTTTAATTTGTCTTTTCTAAGAAATAATTGTTTTAGTGCTATCAAAAGGCAGACATTTGACTTGGGGTCAAGCAAGGTTTTCTGGAGTCTTGGAAGACATAGTCCTATTAAAAATCTGAATCTTAAAAAAAAAAGAAAAAAGAAAAAGAAAAAGCTGAATCTCAGGCTTGTATTTTTGGAACATGTGGGAATTGAAGTCTGGCCTGTAGACTGGATGAAGCAGAAAGGAGACAGCAAAAGGAAGTAAGAAAGGCGAGATAGGCAATAGCCCAGACTACAGTAAACATATATTTCTGCATCCTTCTCTTTCTTTTACACTTTTCTTTCTTCTTTTTTTCTTAAATTAAGTCATCTTTTAGCTTTTGTTCCATCCATTTTATGTCTCGGTTATATACTCACATGGTTCAAAAATTCAAGGTATAGAAGTGAAGAGACTCCTCTTACTCTGCCTTTAGCTGCCCAGTTCCTTTTCCCAAAGGTGACCAACATTAACAGTTTGTTGTGTAGCCTCCTGAAATACTCCTTTTTTTATACAAATGAGCACATACTCTACAATATGAACCGTGCTTTTCTCATTTAGCAATTTTGAAGATTATTTCACACCCAGACACGGAGAGCTTCCTTATTCTTAATTTATTTTAATTTGCTTTACATTTTATTTTATATGTGTACCATGAGCTAAATAGTACTCTACTAAAGAACATGCAGGCTAGTTCAGTTTTTTTGCTACTACAAATAAGCATGCAATGAAAAATCTTGTATATGCCATTTTGCACATAGGCAAATATATTTGTAAAATCAGTGTCTCAAATGAAGTGTTTGTGTGAAAAAGTATGTGCATTATAAACTTGATAGATGCTGACAAATTGCTTTCATAGATGTTATACCAATACATACATGCTGCAAAATATCAAAGTCTTCCTCAAATGAACAAAGAAACCAAAGAACATAAAAAAGGAAATAACAGAGACAACCCTTTATGACCCTGTGGCCTTGGGCCACTTGGCTTGCTTGTTATTCCTTTGTTCTCTCTAGGGTGGATAATTTGGAACTCTTCTACAGACTAAGTTGTTTAACTTGACAGTTTAAAATGGAATAGTAAAGATGTTACTAATTTATAAGCTATTGTTTGCTTGTGTTTCATTCTGTTAAGCCATCATGAAGAAGTCAAAAGTTTTGTAGTGGGATTCATCTTTAGATTTTATTTTTATTAGTACATATTTGCAGTACATAAAGGTTTCATTCATTGTGGAGAGTTGGTACAAGTACATGACACATTTTAATTCCTTTTATGTCCCCCGCCTCAATAAATATCTTTGTTTATGTTTTGCAGTGCTGTGGACAGAACCCAGGGCCTCACATATACTAGGCAAACATTCTCCCATTGAACGACATTCCCAACCCTAATAGTCTATTAAATCTGTGGTTCCCCAACTTTTTGTTCTTGTTCCTCTTTACGGTTGTAAACATTATCAAAGACTCCAAAGAGATTCTGTTTATATGGGTTACATATATAGATATTTATCATATTTGAAAATAAAATGAATTTAGAAAATAATTCCATTACATGTTAACAAATAACATTTTTATGAAAAATAACTATTTTCCAAAATAGTGTGAATAGCACTGTTTTATACATGTTGCAGATCTGACTCAATAGATGGCAGCTCGATTCCCCTATCTGCTTTTTCTGCATTTAAACTCCTGTAATATCACATGTCTTCTGGCCTCTGGAAGACTGGCCTGTATACTCATAAGAGAATGTGCATGAAGCAGACTAATAACTTTCTTACTTGTATTATTAAAATAGTTTTGACATTATAAATCCCTGAAAGGGTCTAGAGAACTCCCAGACATCCCCAAGACAGTTAGTGTGACCATTAATCCTGATATATCAACTTTGTTGGGTTAAGAGATGACTAGCACAGGTGTGTCTGGGTAGGTCATGGAGGCATGACCTTGGAAACTAGATATGGTCCTCTGCCCCTTTCTCTCTGGCGTTGTTCCCCTGCTCCACTTCCCAGCCACCATGAACTAAGCCCCTTTGCTCCATGATAACCTTCAACCATGACGTTCCTGCCTGGAGTCAGCTCACTATCAACTGAATCCTCCCACACCATGAGCTAAATTCAGATCTCCTTCTTTAAGCTCTGGTTGTTGGGTATTGAGTCCCAGCAGCAGAAAAGCTGACTATGCAGTTTGTTTAGACCAACTTTATTATTTCATCCCGTAGATACTTAATTTTTGCCAGCTGTATCTGTCACAGGTAAGGCCTACAAAATTGTCTGACTTTTTGTTGATTGTCTTATATCTATGTGCTTTATATAATTGTGACCACTGCACATTTAAGGATGTTGTTTTTATATTTTTATTTATTTTTAGTAGCTTAAAACAATCTTTTCTCATTCTCTTTGTCTCTCTCTCTCTCTCTCTCTCTCACACACACACTCTTGCAACTGGAACAGTGCTCAGGAGGTGGGGGAAGGCTGTCTTTGCTTCACACAGCATCAGCTGGGGCTGCTCACCTGAGGGCTGAGGGCCCACACCCAATGTGCACACTCTCTTGGCGTGCAAGTTGGTGTGTCAGCTGGGGTGAAGATGGGCCGACAGGCTGGGGGGCTCTCTGTTCCTCTGTGTGGGGTTCTCCACATGGTCCAGGCTTCCCCACAGCAATGTGGCTGAGTTCCAAGAAGCACCACAAGAGAGAAAAGGTTATTCCACTCTGAATTGCTAATTTGAATGTAATTCTAACATGGCAACACCAGCTATAATCAAAGAATATCCCAAATACAGTCATATCATTAGTTCCTATTTCTCTGCCAATTTTTTAACCACATTGAGTTTAACCTTCAAATCATGGTCAGGTATACTTAGGATACCTGTAAGAATGGCCAGGTGTTTATATGCTCAGGTATGACCTCAAGGCCAACAACGTACACTCTGGCCTTGGTCTTTCCTTCTCCAGCTGCTGTACCATGGCGTTCCTGACCTTGGGCTGGTACCTTGATGCTGCGCTGTTCACCTGAACACACTTTCTTCTGCCCAGGTGTGCCTCTGGTCAAATGTGGATCTATGCTAGCTCTACCCTAGTCTGACAACTCCTCATGAATATGGGCTACTTCTTTTGCTTAATAGTTAGGCTTGCTGGGATTAATCTTTGATGGTTACCAAAGTTATGAAAATTTAGTAGAAAAGGCCCAGGCTCTCTCCCCAAGTAGTGGTATTTCCTGAACCCAGCGGAACCTCTTCCTGTGGACTGCGCTACTGGAGTGTTACCATTCCTACATTCCTTTGATAGGTATGTTTGCTCTATACCCTCCCACTCTAAAGCTGCAACCCTCTCCTGAGTTTCCAGGAGCTAATGGGTGGTGCCAAGGTTCATGGGCTCTCTGTGAAGTTTTCAAGACCGTCTCCAAACTTAGTATCCAAACAAGCTAAAACTTGAATGGGTCTTTGTGTATCACAGGGAATCCCTGGTAAAGCATCTTGGAAAATTCTGTTAACATGGTTGCTGTGTTAGACTTCATATAAGGTACTACCACAAAAAGGCATACTTAACATAGTAACTGGGCTTCCCATGTCCAAAAAACACCATAATAACCAGATTCTAATGCCCACTTTTGATCACAGAGCCATTAGACGTAGATCAGGGGCCAGGCTACTATCAAGGAAATTTTACTATCTTTCCAGTAGATTATCAACAGACTAATTATACTTAGTGGGTGAACAGAAAAGAAGCTAGAAGAGCTATGCTGAGTACAGAATGAAGAAATAGTGCATGAGGAACACAGAAAATCAGGTCCACTCCCTACTCAGAGCCAAGCATGGTACCTACAGAGGACTGGAACTGAAGTCAACTAGAAAGATAGCAGCGTCTATGTGTAAGACAAAAAAGACCTAAACATGCAGATCAGCCAGGAAATGGCAGTTGCCCAACAACAGATTCCGTGCAGGCTGGAGGGGCCAGGTGGAGTGCACACCCCGAGAGACAGGTTGCTACAGTTCCTGGTGAGGTTGCTCCGGAACCAGGACCATGTGGGTAGGCACCGTTTTGAAGAGGAACATGAATACTCAACTCCACAGTGTTAATCACGGTTCAGTGTCTGACATTTTTATCCTTCTGTTTGTCCTGTCTATGGTACTCATTTGTAGGATGGATTGATCAACAAATATTGTTTTATTTCAGTGAGGAAAAGAAGGCCAGGTACACTGAGCACCTGGCTGGAAAGCGACAAAACCACACTCAGATTTTCGTTTCTAATCCAGTGCTTTGTTCACTCCTCCAAGGGAGAGAAACTGGAGACAGTAGAAGAAACAAAAGCTCCAGCCGAGCCATTGCAGACTTCACAAGCTAAGAGGTGAGAAAAGCAGAAATAGAGTGACTTTACTGGCAAATATGGGAGTTAGTGGGATGACTGATCCAAGTACCAAATTTATGTTGGGAGAAGAGGGAACAGGGCCAGACAAATAATTTGAATGTGATGCGTGTAGTAAGCCATCACCATGTGGCTCTGAGATAATTCTGGCACTGATAGAACAGTCAGTGCCCAAGAGTCTAGAAGCATGTAATCCAATTAGAATACTGTGGTAGTAAACCAGGTGTGAGCTGGTAAGTCTTCAACTAAGATGGCAGCCATGGAAATAGTGAGGAAAGAATGAATTTATAATAAGGCACTTTTAGTAACAGACTGTCCATGAACAAAAAGTGGAGTGCAAAGCTGCTCAAACTCTGATGGTGTAGAAGAATGAAGGCCTCATTGGAACATATTAGTGCCTTTATTTTGGAGATGTTAGATTAGATATGACAATGTAAGACAAAAATATAAACAGTTTGAAATTTAAGATTACATTGCAGCTAAATGGCTAGAAGTCAATCTTCTATAAAAAAATGAATTGGGGGGGCATTGCTGGGGCTCAAACTCAGGGCCTTGTGCTTGCTAGGCAAGTGCTGTACCACTGAGTTAAATCTCCAGCCCCCAGAAAAGGAATTTTGAAGCACATGGTTTAAAAGGGAAGTAAGTTATATTAGCTATTTTCTATAGTCATAAAAACCAACATATAGCTTTTTCATATGACTTTATTACTTATAAAAACAAATTATGAAAATATTTCCTTTGCAAGATATAGAAACTACAATCTTTACAAAAGATACACTCATAATTATTAAAATACATAACCTTGTATGTACCTTGGACATTTGTGTTTCAGAATCATGCCCTATAAAAGTTGGAAGAAACATTCTCTCTAACTTTAGTCATATATTGTGATGTTTAAGTATTTAAGCCACAATGTTGAAATAGAATGTATGTCTCTAGTATATAGGTCCAACGGGATGTAACTTTCAGGGTCCCAGAGATTCTTTTTTTAAGCACGATAGAAAACCGGAGAGTTGATCCACCTCAGGTAGCCCAAGAGTGCTTCACTTTCCATACTTCATCAGAGAACTAAAGGAGGAGGCCATGGAGACCCACCCCAGGCGGGTTTCCTCCCTGTCATTTCTATCTATGGAGCATGTCTCCTAAAAGATGATCTCTAAGACACTCTGAGCTCTAAAATGCTGACTCTATAATTACATATTTGCAAAATGATGCTTTTCCAAGTCTAAATTCCAGTACTGTTAGGTTAAAGTTGTGACTGAGATAACTCACCTAAGTAGATTTAATTTAGGATGTCAGGTTGAAAACATTAGTTAAAAATCAGCATGCCTAAAATTCCCTCTTGGAACTACTGGAAAAGATCCTTTCTCACGGAGGCACTGATCCTAGAAGACCTTTGAAAGACCACATTGTGAAGGAGGGAAACAGCTTATAGCTTTCCAACTCTGCAGCTTAAGATAATGATAGTTACTGTCTGACTCAGTGGGAGGCACAAAGGCCTCACTCAGAGAGTTCATTGTGCCAAAGTGTAATGTGCATATACTTCCTGTATCCTGACTCACCTCCCACGCTTTACGTGCATGTACTTTCCTGTATCCTGACTCACCTCCTCATGCTATGTTAAATTCAATTTAACTGCAGAGTATTGGCCTGATAATGCTACAGATAATGTTACTATCATGGTGCTGCTTGACTTAACATCATGCTAATGTGCTATAATTTACCAGTGTTTTTTTTTCTATGCAACAAACTATAAAGTCAATCAACTGTGTATTCACAGATCTTTAATCTTTAACATGAGCAATTTTACATATAATTCCATAAGGGAAAAAGACTAATAGGAACTTAAGTAGCAGAACTGTACTTCAAAACATTATTTTAAAAATATATAGTCCAAAATCCTCTGAGTGTTGAATTTAGCAACAAAGGGAGATCTCTATTAGGGTGAACCTTATGAAAGTATGGGTTTTACTGAGTTAAAATGGTCAAATCTTTCCAATTTTGTACTGTTCAATCTAATAAGATCCTGAGAAAATTTTATTTGGCATCACACTATAAATCAAAGGGAATTTATAGAAAATCACATCTCAAGTGTGGAGAAAACACTTCAGGATGGAGATGTACACACTAGTCATGCAAAGATTTCTATCTTGTGACTCAAAGACTGGAAATCTTGAAATGCTAAATAAATTAATACAATTTCAATAAATCAGAGGACAACTAAAATTATAGGATGGTATCTAAGCGCTAATGCCACTGAAACAGAAAACTATTAACCAAATTTGGCAATTTAAAGACTTTTTAGGAGTCACATATAAAAGTCTCAGCATTAAAATGAAAAGGCACAAGAAAAAGTGTGATAGTCATTTATAAAACCCTTGAAAATAAGGCAATTCATTTGTATTAATACCAGTAAATAGGCACTTATACCAAATTTCAGCTTTGGTGTTCTAGATGGAATTATGTTGCAAGTGAATTAACATAATACTAATTATAGCAGCATTAGAAATTTCTTAGGCTCTACACCACTAAAAGAATATCTAAAGTTTCCCCAACTCATATCCCATCTGTAACAAAAATATATTTCAAAATTATATATTAGTCATAAAATTTTTGGCAGTTTTTCTTCAAATAATGAGCTTTCTCCTCTCACCAACACCACCCCAAGGGAAAAAAACCAAATGAAATCAAAAGCTAACAAAAAGCTTGCTACACCAAACAGGCTAGCTATTCTTAATTAAAAACATACCATATTCAAAAATGGTACTTTATTTATGAAATTTATTAAATATAATCAGTGAGTAAATGCAGATTCTCCAGATGTATGTATATGTGTGTGGTATGTATGAACTGGCTGATGGTGTGCTTAAAAAAAATATATAGATTTCAGCACTGATGCTTCATTTGGAGCTCTGGATCCATTTACGAATAACTGCTCCAGTACTACTGGCTACTACGCAGAGGGCACCACCCACTGTCCACCAGGTTGGCACATCACTAAAGAAAATAATCTGAAAGATAAAAGCGAAGACCACGTCCATTGTCTTCATTATTGCTACAGGTCCTGCTTTTTCTATCTGAAGAGCTTTCGTGATAAATATCTGACCCCCCAAACCAAAGAGCCCGACACATATGAGAAACAGCCTGTCCAGGCCACAGTAAGGCAGACGCCATTCTCCTAGTATAAAGAGGACGATGGTGCTTTCAATGAGGCCAACTACAACGTAATACCAAATGCTCAGAGTGTAGTCCACAGATTTTCCCAGTTTTCTTAGAATAACGATAGTCATTGCAGCAAGCACGGCATGTCCAATGGCTGCAAATGTTCCCTGCAGGTGGACTGAATAGCTTCCTTGTATCCCCGAAGTGTCAGAACCAAACAAAAATGGTGGTCTCACGATAAGGATCACTCCAGCGATGGTGAACAAGGTGAAGAGAGCGTCCCAAGGGCTATACTTCTCCTTGAGTAATATCCAGGCAAACAGAGACGTAAACACGGGGCAAGTAAAGGAGATGACTGTGGCATCTGCGAGGGACGTTGTCTGGAAAGCATAGTATATAAGGATCATGGAGGTAGAACCGAGGACTCCCCTGAGGAGGAGGAAGCGTCGCTGGCCTTTGGGACCTAGAAACCCAGTTCTGTAAAGTCAAATGAAGAAGTGCATATTATGTGAACCTGGTATGTCTCTAAGTCAAGACGTTTAATGAAACAGTTCAAGAATGCCAAATATAAAAAATAAAGGAATAGTACCTTAATTATAATATCTACCATTTTTTACATATACATCTTCTAAAATATTTTCTAGAAAAAATAAAAAGTATTTTCTAAATATAGCTGATGACATTTAAAGTGTCCACAATATGAATAAAAACAGCACACAAGAATCTCATAAATAGCACAATCATAAATCAGGATAGATATTATTTCCCTACATATTATATACTTTATATGCTTGCAAAAAAGTAAAATAGAAGTTTATAGTAATTGTAACTTACAAATAGACTCACATAATTTTCCCTACATTTTTCCATGATGAAAGTGTGTCATTTTTGTAATAGATTCAATTTCAAGATTTACTAATACTGGGCGTGGGGCTATAGCTCAGTGGTTAGAGCACTTGCCTAGCAGGCGCAAGGCCCTGAGTTCGATCCCCAGCACCTCCTGCCCCCCAAAAAAGATTTAATAACACTGTATTAGGGAATTTGATCCTGGCTAATGTGCATTCTCTACCTCTTGAGGGTTTTTTTGGTTTTTGTTTTTCCACTGCTAAAATTTTCTTATTTTTTATTTTTAAGACAAGGTTTCTCTATGTAGGTTTTGTTGTTGTTTTGGGTTTTTTGAGATAGGGTCTTACCATGTAGTCCAGACCAACCTTGAACTTACTATGTAGCCCAGGCTGGCCTCAAACGCACAGCCATCCTCCTGCCTCGGCCTCCCAAGTGCTGGGATTACAGGAATGTGCCACCACACCTGGCACAATGCTAAAATTTATTTTAGCCACTGGATGTGAGGCAACTTCTCACGGTTCTCATGAAGGAAAAAGTTAAAACACAATGAAAAAGAACAGGCTGTGTTTGGATAAGTATAACTGTTATCTAGTATTTTATAATTACAATTATAATCTAGTATATTTATAATTCAATATTTACCAAACACCTACTCTATATATAAATTCTTGGTTAGGTAACAACATGTTGATTTGTGCTAGGGCCAGAATTTATTCAGGTACAATCTAGGCCTGACATGGACACTCCTGGACATCTGGAGTTAGAAATGAAAATGTGGTCAACCTTTGGCCTGTAATTTGAAAAGCTAGGAGCCTGCCACAATAATGAAACATAAAATGCTTCACAACAGATTAGGGCCAAGGATTTTAGGCAAACTCTTCAAGTGTCCTTCCCCTGACAATACTTCTATTCCCAGATGGGAAAGATGGCTACGTCAGCCTCAGTGTTCTCTTGCCACCTTCAGAAATTTGTGAAAAATAATCATCATTTTCTAACATGTCATGCCTTGTACACATTTACACAGGAATTTCTGACAATACTAATCTTAGCAATTTTCACTTCTCCATCAATTCTTCAGGATATGGACTAAACCTATTCTAAGGGAATCTACATCATGACACGAGATGCAAGGAGACTCTGGTGGCAACCCACTGAAGCTTTTAATTTAGAGGTTATGCACCTTTGCTCAAAGATGGGGAGAGCCAGGTAGCCATTTGGGACCCAAACAGTCTCTTCCACAAGATTCTGGGTACACCTGGGTGTGTGTAGATAATAACGTCGGGGGAGGCATAATTTTAACCCTGGGGAGAGCAGAAGATTCTGCAGAGAAGAAAAAAGAGGGATGGGATGAGGGAAAGGTAGTGTTCCTATACTGTTACGTTCTATACAAAGTACTCTGGCCTAGAGTAAATCTTACTTGACTCCTATAATAGCCTCGCCAGGGAACAGGTCAGACAGTATCATTCCTTCCAGTTTACAGAGGAGGAAATGGAATATGAAGGTAGTCAGAAAGAAATTGTTCAAGGTTACCCAAACACTTTCTGCAGAAGACAAAATCTTATTATGATCACCTCTGTCTACCCCAGGAAGGGATTAGCCTATCCCACTTAAGACATCTAACACCAGGACAGACTTCTACTTCCTCTCCTTTACTTTTTTCTTTCAAATACTAGTTATGCCGAAGGAAAGAAGGAAGGGTAGTACAAGATAGGGGGAATTACACAAGGAAAGCTTTGTCTTCAAAACAGGTGGTGGTAAATAACTGTATCTCTTTCCTTCCCTTTTTAAGGCATGTGGCATGTGCTAATGGTAGGTCCTTCTAGATTTCACTAATCAGAGCTAAGGAGTACAGAAGCTGATACATCTATGATAAAGCAGATACTCTAGAAAAAATAATTAAGGCAGTTCAAAAGATTCACACATGTTTATTACTTCTACTTTGTAGTTAAGAAATACTTACTTTCTGTATATTAAGCAAGGGATAATAACTAGCATTTGGAACACACATCGAAATGCACTAATTTCTACAGCATGGATGTCTTGTACTTTTTTAACAAATAAAGAGCCAGCTGATATAAAGAAGGCAGACAATAATGCATAAAACAAGCCAAGTCCAGGGCAGGGTGCTTTCTTCTTGGCTTCTGAAAAAGATTAAATTCTGGTTAGTCCTTGCTTCCAAGTGCATGGATTATCATTTTTGTTTAGAAACTGAGAAAAATAGAACAATATCCATGGCTAACAGATTACAAATACTACCTTCTAAGCACATCTACTTTCTGTATCTGTACAATTTTTCCCATCAATTATGAAGAACCCACAGATGAAGGAAATAATTTAAACTTGCATTTTTAAAATGCTGTTTCACCCTATAAAATAGATTTCCTTTGGCTCACTGAAGAATCATTCCTCACTTACAAATTAAGTAGAAAGCTTGCCAAGATGGTAAGAGAAATCTTGAAAAAACACTTTTCCAAAGGGAAGTGAAAAATACTTCCCCATGATAATATCTCAAACCATCTCATTGGTGAACTTGACTTTTCTGGAAAACTGTGTTATCTGGTTATATGTTGATTAATCTTGCCCCACAAGCTTTAGAGCTCCTCTAAGGCTGTGACCTCAGCGGTCTTGTTCAAGTCTGGAATTTGGAAGATCCTGAATAAACACACAGTTAGCTCAGTGCTTAGAGTGTTTGCCTAGCAAGCATAAGGCCCTGAGTTTGATCCCCAGCACCAAAAAAAGAGAGACTTCACAGAAGACTCAAGACCCTAACATCACCGGCAATGAAATAATCAGGGAAGACCCTCTGTTGTGTGATTGTGAACTATTAATCATATCTTTACTTTTCACTGTATATAATTCGCCTTCCCAGTTGACAGTAGGAGCTGTGTAACCCTCTGACTTCCATGTGCCTCACAGATTGCTTCATCTAATCTTTACTTCTTGGCTTGATCGGCTTTCTCCAAGGTATCAAGCATTCAATCGATTAACGACAACCTGTATGGGCATTAAACTTCTGTTTAGCAACTTTCTATGCTTTAGTTTCCTATCGCAAGAATAGAGCCTGTTCTTAATCTCAAGCCTCTCACTGAGAGGAGAGCAAACTGGAGCAGGCTAAGCAGAGCGCACCCTAAAGAAAGTCTGCACACTGAGGAGTGTGTTCTTCTTCATTTTCAAACACAAAAACAAAGGAATAAGAAAGAAATACAACTTGTTCTTGTCAGTTAAGAATGTATCAGAGGTGAATAATGTGCTATTTGTTGGAAAACTAGGATTATCACTTCAATCTAGGAAGGTACAGTATGTTACTCAGCTATGAAACAGTATTGCATAAAGGTATTTTCTTAAAAAGCCATTCTTTGATAAATGTAAACACCAAACAATACATTTCAAAATCCTCATTTCCATTGGACACCTTTGCCCACAAGTGACTACAAATCAGCAAAGTGTGATGATACAGTCTTTCCGGCCACACGCTACAGCCTGACCTCTGTAGTCAGAGAGCCTTCTCATCAAAGACCTCCATGTCATCCTGTCCTAGGAGCACAGCTGGACAGGCTGCTGGGGATCTGGCAGCCATCACTCCATCACAGATACCCGAACCTTCCATGTTCTGTCCTGTAACCACGTGCTCAGAGACTGCAGAAATGAACTGTACATGCCCATTAAGGACAAGAGAAGGGGGCTGCAGAAGACTTGTGAGTTAAGCACCATAAAATACATGCCTTGGCTGTGGCTGGCCTTAGAGTTTGGCTTCTAAAATTTCAGAATTCAGATCCAAATAAAACAGTTTTTCTTAAAAGAAAACTCAACCCACACACAGAACCTCCACCCTCACACAGAACAGAATGAGAAGATTAAGGACAGAAAACATCTCCCTGGTCTATAATTCAGGGATTTTTCTCCAACCTAAACTCCTGTATTTTTCTTCAGGAGTACTGCAACTTAACATGATACCTTTAATGCTTTCACAATGTAACTTCACACCTTTGGCTCTTTTTCTTTAAAACACATACACTTTTTTTTTTCCTTTAAATACTTAAGGTTCATGTTTCCTCACTGGGATAAGACAGATGTTAGAGCGCCTACCTGAACTTGATTATTTGTTAATGGGGGAGAGGAATGGCTCTACTCAGTTAAATCTCAGTCTCTTACTGAATAATAATTTACATTTTTGCAGTCAGTGGAGATGCTCAAGGGAATGACATAATTTAGAGAGGCATCTGCCCATGTAATGTATTCCCATGTTCATATCCCACCACAAATATATCTAAAAATGTGGCAACTCTAAATAATTCAAATTAAGTGGCCACCATGTAATTGTGCAAAGAAAACCGAGAACTAGCTCAGCTTCTCTATCCTCTACTTTAAGCTGGTGATTCACAACCCTAGTTGGGAATTAGTATCATCTGAGTAACTTAAAAATTAATTCCCATACCCTGCCCCAGATCAATAGAAATAGAACCTCTAAACTATAAAAGGAGCTGGGGATTTAGTTCAGCGGTAGAGTGCTTGCCTCGCAAGCACCAGGCCCTGAGTTCAATCCCCAGCACCAAATAAATAAATGAATAAACAAACAAACAAACAACAAAAAGGTCTATTAGTTTGAGGACCACTGTTGGACTACAGAACTCCTCTAGGAGGACTGAGTGTGAGGCACAGAAAGAAGACAACTTCCCCTTGTTTCAGTCTAGAATCTGCACTGTTCCTGAAGAAACCAAGGAGGTATCTTAGGACAGCTGCCCACTGTCTGTTGAGGCTATCCAAGAATGTAAGAAAACAATTAATAATTCCAACTTGAATTTGAAAATGAGGTTTGTTGAGATAACCACTTAGATCAAGAGTCTAAAATGAGACTGTCTGGGGTTAGGCATTTAGCTCAGTGGTAGAGTGCTTGCCTAGCAAAGTACAAGGCCCTGAGTTTGATCCCCAGCACCAAAGAATAATAAAATGAGACTGTCATAAAGTTAAGTGATGACAGCCCAGTAGTTTAAAGTGTTTTACAGCGATCTGTTTTTCAGAATGTTATCTGATCACCTTTCAACAACTATTAGTGAGCCTTATTTGCTAGGAACTTTTTTTGAAATTAAAAGACACTATAAGATTCTTAGGTGCACTCACAGCGGTTTGTCATTTTGCTATGTGCTACCTCACTCCCCACCATTCCTTGAGGATTCACAAATAAGAAACTTTTTAAAAAGAGTCTGCAAAAACTAACTCAGAATGGTTTTCAGCCACAGGGTAATAAGGTAAGAAATTGACCTCTTCAAGGGTGTCACATATGGTCCACCTAGTTTGGGATAAACCCTGCTGTGGAGGCCCCAATCTATTCATAAATGTTTAGAAGTCTGAAAATTTGTTAGTATTTGGGACAGAAATGGAACGAGAATCTCCTAGGGTTCTCTAAGTTGGGGAAAGTGCATACAGGGAGGAGGGAAAATTGAGAAGGATTTAAGAGGCACAGAAACCCTAGGTCACACAAGGGAAAAGCCCCAGGGGATGAACTGTGTTATCTTTTCCGTAGATTTCCCTATGCTTCCGTCTAGGAAGCTGTTCCAGTGGAAAAGATCCTAGGAGAGGTCTTTGGCAAGCTAAGATCTTAACTCAGGGGCTGCCTGGACCTGTCCTCTCACCCACGAGAGCCACACCTTGGGAGAAACAAACAAAAACCTCAACTTCCTGTACCTCACTTTGCTTCTCCATCAGAGGAGGGGCCTGAGCAAAATCTTACGGTCTTTAGGAGGGGTCCCTGGCTTTCGACACAGGGCTGGAAACTCCTCAGCCAGGTAAGCCGTGTTTTTAATCGGTTGGTAAAAAGTCGTCCTATCCCACAAAAGGTTACAAACCAGTGATCCCACTCAACTGTCTTTTCAAGATTCTAAGACTCCCGAGCACCTTTACAGGGACGATGCTTTTCAACTTTCCCTTCTAGGAGCTCCGTTTACTACTGAGATGCGTTTTCAGCCAGCTTCCTCCCACTGACCCCGGCCGTGTCGCTGCTGACCTCCCGCCTCTGACGTCGGACAGGTCACACCAAACAGCAATCTGACTCCAAGGTCTTCTCCGCAACACTAATTACGAAAGCGGCCTTAGGATCCCTAAGGATTGCAGACACAATCAAACTTTCTCCGGTCTCGGCGCCGGCGCGGGGCGCGGGGAGGCTTCTGCTTTGCACCCCCAGGCGACAGCCCGTCGGCCGCGTGGAAATGGAGGCGCGGCGGGCACAGCAGCCGGCTGCCGAGACCCCGGCCCCGAGACGCCCGCCCCGACCCCGGCGAGAGCGCGCCGGTCCACACCCGCACTCACCCGGCCCAGCGCGCGAGCCGCACGGCGAGGGCGGGCAGCACCAGCACTTGCCGCGGCCGGGCGCCCCCGTCGCCTCGGCGTCCGCCGGCTCCTCACCCCCGCCCGAAGGCGCGGGGTCCGTTAGTGGCAGTCCGGGCTCCCCCGGATCGGAGGGCTCCCCGGCCGACTCCCGGGCGCTCTCCTGGGGCCCCATCTCGCGGCCCGCGCTCTCCCCGCTGCCGGCGCGCCGTCTGGCGCCGGCAGCCGCTGCTGCGCTGCCCTGGTCTTCCGGCCGGCGGCGCCCGTGCGCATGCGCGCGCTCCCTCGCTCCCCTCTCCTCTTCCCCATCCCTGGGGACGTCGCGCCTGTCCTCCGCTGCCCTCTTCCTTTAGGCTCCCGGCGCCACCTCCCTGGTCAGACCGCGGTGCCCACCGCTGACCCGAGGGCGTCCGTCTCTCTGTGCCGCGGCCTGGCTGGACGGGCCAGCCGTTTGCAGTCTCCCTCACAAGGCCTAATGGCTCTCTGTCTTTGCACAGACAGGGAGGGATACGGGGTTCCCACCCAGGCGCCACGTGTCCTCTGGCCTTCTCTTGAGATCCTGAGTGAGTATTTAGGGGGCACCTCATTCAGTACCTC
>PVJO010022188.1:0-28531 GCA_004026905.1 Hystrix cristata | reverse complement strand
ATGTGTGCCACCACGCCCAGCAGAGTTTCTGTTTAGGATGGTGAAAACTTCTACAAGCAGGTAGTGGTGATGGGGGCACAGCAATGGAAAGGCACTTAACGCCACGGCTGGAGGTGTAGCCCAGGGGTAGAACACTTGCCTGGTGTGTGCGAGACCCTGGGCAGGTCCCTAGCATCACACCACACATACACACACGCACACATGCACACGCACACACACGTACACTCACTCACACAGTACTTAATGCCACTGAAAAGTGCTCTTAAAAATGGTTAAAATGGAAAATTATTTTACGTTGTGTATATCAGCAGTTCCAAAATTTTGCCTCACACTGGAGCCTCCTGGGGTCTGCAAAGCAGGCTAATGCCTGCTCCCGGCCCCAGTCCTGTGGGGTGGGCCGTGGTCAGGATGCTAAAGGCCCCTGAAAGCTTTATTGTGTTGAGGACTTGGTTGCCAGCTGATGGGGGTTGAGAAACTGAATGGATACTGAGGGCTCTAACCTTGTCAAGTGGATTAACCCTTGAAGAGTTCATAGCTCAGTGTGCTGACTGGGAGGTGGGACGCAAACAGATGAAAGGGGTCCTTGGGCTGAGCCTTTGAAGGGGACATTTGATGCCAAGCCCCTTCGTCTTAGGCTCCTTCTTTGTCTCAGCTTCCTGGCTACCATGAGGGGACAGCTCCTTTGCTGTGCCCCTCTGTCCTGATGTTTCTGCCTTAGAATCAGTCAACCATGGACTGAAACCCTCTGAAATGGTGAGCCCAAGTGAAGTTTTTCTTCTTTAACTTGTATGTATCACCTATTTTTTTTTTTCCTTTGGCACTGGGGATCGAACTCAGGGCCTGGTGCTTGCTATGCAAGCACTCTAACCACTGAGCTAAATCCCCAGCCTTGTCACCTATTTTAATCCAGTATAGGAAAGGTGACTAATACAGGATGTGACCTGATCATCAGGATTTTCTTTTTCTTTTTTTTTTTTTATTCAGGGTCTTGCTATGTAGTTCAAGGGTTCAGACTGTCTTTGAGCTCACTGTGTAGCCCAGGCTGGCCTCAAACTAACAACAATCCTGCCTCACCCTCTCATATACTGGGATTACAGTCGTGTGCCACTACACCTAGCCCTTTCTAAAAACGTTTGATTTTGATTTTTTTTTTTAGTTTTTTTAAATAGGGTCTTGCTGTATAGTCCAGGTTGGCCTTGAACTCACTATATAGCCCAGGCTGGCCTCATACTCCTGGTGATCCTCCTGTCTCAGCTTCTTGAGTGCTGGGATTACAGGCGTGTTCCATCATGCCCAACATCGAAATTTCTCAAAGCCCTTTAGGTGATGCCAGTGTGCTGGACAGTTTGGTTCCCAGTGCCGCGCTCCTCCCACAGCACAGACTAGCTTGGCCCCTTGCCCTCCCTGGGCTGGTGCTGTGCGGGTGGGGAAGAGTCCGGATCCTTTTGTCTGCAGGGCACACACATTCTCCTTGACCTCCAGACTCCAGGCCTCAGCTCAGTCAGGCCCACCCAAACTAAAGGGCCCAAGCCAGGTGTGGCAATTTAGGCCTACAATCCTAGTATTCTGGTAGACCGGGGCAGGAGGATTGCAAGTTCAAATCCAGTTTGAGCAATTTAGGGATTTAGTGAGACCCTGTCTCAAAATTTAAAAAAAAAAAAAAAAATGGCCAGGCGTGGTGGCATAGGCCTGTAATCCAGGAGGATCACCATGAGTACGAGGCCAGCCTGGGCTACATAGTGAGTTCAAGGTCAACCGGAACTACATAGTGAAACTCTGCCTCAAAAAACAAAACAAAACAAAACAAAAAAATTAAAAAAAAAATCAAAAGGTGGCTGGGATGTAGCCAGTGCAAAGCTCCTGGATTCAATCCCCAGTAATAGAAAAAAGAAAAATTATAGGAAAGAAGGGCCTGGTGTCCACTTTTCCACTTCTCACAGCACTGCCACATTTTGTCTTTAATTGTTCACCTTCTAGGTCCTCTGTCTCTCCCACTAAATTCCATGTTAATTCCATGAGGAAGGAAGGATGGCTTTTCATAGTTTAGGCACCTTCAGTACTTAATAAATGCTGTCAGGAGAGTGTTTATGGAATGACAAAGACTATTGTCCTTCTCTCCCATTGTTTCTGCCTCCAGGGCTCCCAGCCCACTTTACTCTGGAAAGGCATCATCAAGATCATTTGTTCCAGCATCTTCCAACTCCTCTGCGAACACTGATTGTTTTCACGGAAATGTTTGGCACTTTCAAGGCCCCTTCTAGCTGGGCATGGTGGCATGGGCATGTAATCCCAGCACTCAGGAGGCTGAGGCAGGAGGATTGTCATAAGTTTGAGGACAGCTTAGACACCACAGGGAGACCCTGTCTCCAAAAAAAAAAAAAAAGGAACTTGAGCCCATTCCCTTTGGGGCTTGTTTAGTCCTTCGTCTTCTTGTTCATTTACAGTGTCCCAGGTACTGTGGAGCAAAGGGACTGCAGGCCCCCAGAAGCAAGACAAAGGCTATCAGGGAACCCACAGTCTGATGGGGAGATAATTGAATAATTGCACAAACACATAGTTATAAAGCATGGTAACATGAGATGCCATAGAGGAACCCAGCCTCATGGAGAGGAATCAAGGTCAGAGGTTTCCTCGGAGAAAAGACCATGAGCTAACTACAGCTAGGTGTGCAGAAAGGTGAGAGCAATCCCAGGAGTTCAGGCATCGGGAATAGTCTGTGCAAAGGCCCTGAGGCAAGAGGGAACAAGAGCATTGGTGGGATACATCAGGCCTGGCCTCAAGGTCACTATCTTAGTTACTTTCCTTGTTGCTGGGACCCAATATCTGACACCCGCAATTTAAAGGAGGGAGGTGTATATTGGCTCATGTTTCAGTTCATAGTCAGCTGGCTCCAAGGCAGGGCAGCATGGTGGACAGGAAGCAAAGATAAAGCAAAGGGAGGAGCCCTGGAGGGGGATAAAACGTGTCCAGGCCAAGCCCCATGACCTGCCTCTCCTGACCAGACCTTACTTCCTAGCAGCAAGTCATCTAGAAGCCCCCATAATCCAGTCACCTATAAGCCTATGAGCCTGTGGGGGACATCCAGATATAAATATAACAATCACCTTAAAGATTTTGGTCTCTACCTTGAGGGCAATGCGATCATCACTGATCCTTACCAGGAATGCCTGCTGCAGAAGACAAAAGTGAATGGGCGACCTGTCCTTTCTTTTCCTCTTGGTCACCACACTGTGCTACTCTCGTCCCCTCCAGCCAGGCTCCTTCCACTTCTGTTCTCACCTCCTAGATCCCCATTAGCCTGGTCCCTGTCTTTCCTCCAGTGCCTGTCCGTGGCTCTCACCCTGCTTGGGAGCCCTGTCTTGTCTTATCCTGTCTTGGGGGCCCTGTCTGTTTTTTCCTCCTGTGCTTCCCCTTGCTCTGCCAATCCCTGCCCTAGGCCCTCAGGCCTCTGGGTCCCCACCTGGTGCCCCGGTCCCAGCTTCTGCTCTCAACCTGGCCCAGGTGGGTGGTTTGCTGTGCACTGTGCAGGATGCAGAAGCCACAGCCAGGTGTGGGTCTGAGAACTTTGGGCTCCTAGTTTCTTCTCTTCTGCCCTCCTCCTGCCTCCTTGTGGGAAAAGTCACTGTGGGGCTCAAGGCAGGGAGGGGACTGGGTGTACCTGCCGCTTGGACATCAAGTCTAGAGGTTCATGCCCATGGGGACCCCACTAAAAGGAAACACACAGCAGACATGGACCAGCCTTTATTGAAAGGACCCAGATCACAGAGGGAGGGGTGCATCGTTATGTGTGGGGTAGAGTGGTGAAATAGGAGGAAGGTCGACTCTGGCAGGAGGAGGGTGAGGGGACAAATGGGATGTTGGAAAGTGAGGCACTGGGGGGCAGGGTAAGGGACAGAGGGAGGAAGGAAGGATTCCAGGGCAGACAGGGCAGGGAGAGGATGGCGAAGGCATGGAAGGAAATGGAGGTGGTGACCAGGGCCTGGAGGGAGGCAGGCTGGAGAGGTGGACAGTCCTGGAGAAGCCCATTGTGCAGGGTGGTCTTCCTCACTTCCGGGCACCCAGTGCCAGGGTGATGATGAGGCCCACAACCAGCACGAACATGCTGATGGACAGAAGCACCGTGATGACCACCATGCCCCCTGTTCGGGCCATTCCCAGCCCAATGGACTCCATGTTCCTTCCTGGCAGAAGAGCGAAAAGAGGGGCATTTGTGGGCAGGAGGGACCCCTAGCCTCCCTAAGGCTCACAGCGTAGCGCCTCATCCAGCCATCCAACCAGCCACCCATGCTAGCTGTTCATCCAACCAGCCAGCCACCCACGCACCCAGCCCTTTATCCAGCCACCCATGCATCCAGCGGTTCATCCAACCAGCCCCTCGTGGACCCAAGCACCCCTCCAACCAATGTTTATGAAGCACCTCCTATGTGAGTCACTGAGGATGCAGAAGTTAGAAGAAGTTAGGGCTTAGTGGTAGGACAGAGGTAAGCAGAGGTGCTGAGGGGAACAAGGTGGGTGAGGGGCACAGCTAACCTGCACCAGAAGAGGAAAGGGAGAGGCCAAGAAGTTCTGTAGGGTCTGAGATGTGAGAGGGAGGAGGGAGTGCTACTTACGAGGAAGCGTGGACATTAGGATCTCTGGGCTGGACTCAGTGGATGCCCCCTTCTGCACTTGGTAGGAAATGCTTTCAGGGCGGGGTTTGGAAAACAGAGCCCATGGTGAGTATCAGGGACTTGAGGGAAGAGAAGCAGGAGTACGGCTGTGCTCTCCCCAGGACGTGCGCCCTCGCTCCCCCTCCCCGTGCTGACCAACCCCTCCCCAGCTTTTCTTCCTGCACCCTCACTGCGCAGGTGCCCAGGCCTGGATCAGGTACCTACTAGTATTTGGTTCCCGGTGCGAGGTCTGTCACTTGGTACGCACTGAGCCTAGTGACTGTGAAGCCAGCCCCACTGTCCACCACACTAACCAGGTCCCTGCGCCCTCGGCATGAAGGAACCACAAAGCTGGACTTCACCACTGGGCAGGAAATTGGGAGTGAAAGTCAGAGTCAAGTTTTGGGAGGCCCCATGGAGAAGGGGCAGCTGGAGAGGGGCGAAGGGAGGTTTGGATGGGGAAAGGGACGCTAAGGGTATTCTGCGGAGGGATCTCTGGGGTCCAGGGCAAGCCTGGGCGACATAGCGGGAGACCTGTGCTGTCATTGGCTCTCCGGATCATCAGTGTGGCGTTGCCTCGGGTAAGGTGACAAGGGGGCAAGGCGACTAGCAGGCTCTCCGCCAGTGCTGGGGACAGTAGATCCGACAGGCTTGAGATGTTGAATTCTGCTGGGAGGCCAGGAGGAAGCTCAGATAGGAATCAAACCCCACCACCACCACCACCACCTCCGACATCTGCTGAGGGTGAAAGGTCCATCTCCCCTTCTCTGCAGCCCTGGGGCAGAACAGCCAGACCTGGGTGAGTCTGACCGCCAGGTGGCAGCTTTGGGCTGCGGAAGCCAGCTACTCCTCCGAACTGACCCGGAGCCAGAGCTGGATGCCAGGGGCCAGGCTGTACCCGGCCTCACTCCTCCCTGCAGCCTAGAACCCTCCCCACACTTCTCTGCCTCCTGGGTCTGATGCCTGCTCACCGCCATCCTCAGCCCCCTCCCTCAACCAGCCACACCATGTCCCTCTGAGAGCCCTGGAAGGCACAGTACCCCATCTTGGCTCCGGAACCCCTCCCCTCTCCCACAGGAGAGAACAAGACCTGCAGCCCCAGGGGCCAGGACAGCCAGCAGAATCAGCAGCAAGGGCAGCAGGGATGCCATTCCGGGCTGAGCTGGAACCTGGAACAGGTGCTGGCAAGCTGGGGCTTCCTGAGGCAAGTGGAGCCCTGCCCCCCCCCGGGGTGGCTGATTTTGTCCTGGGGGTGGGAGGAGCTGGAGGGGAATCCAGTCCAACCTGCCCCTGGGGCCCACAGCCTGAGGGAGGGGGCCCAGACAGGTTTTTCAGGATGGGGAGCTGGGCCTTAGGTGGCAAGGGGGATGCCTGTCTGTGTCCTGTGGGGAGGGGAAGGGGAAATCACCCTTCTGGGCCTCCCTGGGTGAAGCAGTGTCCCTGTGTGCATGTGTGTGTCTGGAACCTGGCATGGTGAGGGCTGCTCCCCCAGGTGATGGGGGCCTTCCTAGGAAGGCCATTAGTTCTGAAGTTGCCCTGATTTCAGCAAGAGGGTAGTAAGCCTGAGGGGCTTCTGAGCAGAAGAGAAAGAGACTAGTAATAGGGGATGCGGGCAGCAGAGACCCAGGTGCTGCCATTCTGAGAGAGGCGGCAGGTGTGTGTGAGTGTGTGTGTGTGTGTGTGTGTGTGTGTGTGTGTGTGTGACAGCACAGGCCTGCAGATTCCTCTGGAGGTGGGATGCAGGAGACCAAGGAAGAGGAGAGCACTGGTCCAGTCCAGCAAAGGGGAGGGTGGACACAATCCTGATCAGCAAACATCTGTGGAACTGATTGAGAAAAAAAAAGAGAAGGACGGCTGGGGATGTAGCTGGGGTAGAAAGAGTGCTTAGTGTGTTCAAGGCCCTGGGCTCAATCCCCAGGGCTGTAAGATGAATAAAAGAGAACGACCTGGTAAGAGAAAATGAGAAAGACATCACTTCCCTGTCATCCCCCTTCCAGGACGGGCCTGCTCTGGGCGAGGCTCTGTGTGCCCTGCACACTTAACCTGCAGCGTCCTTCTCAGTGGTGGGTGTGACTGGCTCCTTTCCAGTGAGCGGAGACCTGTGTTCTGCAGAAGGTGCTGCTGTAGTAGGTCTCTGTGCTCTGCGTAGCAGCCTCTTCCAGTCCCAGAGAATGGCCGGGGTCCTAGTAGGAAAGTGGGGGTGGGGGCTGGGCACAAAGCCTGGTGCCTGGTGCTGGATGGCAGTAAAGATGGAACTGGCAGGCCCAAGCAGAGGGTGGGAACATCTCGGTAGGACTCCTCCAGATTTCATCTGTGCATGAATCACTGGGAATCTTGTTAAGATGCAGATTCTGATTCATCGGGTCTGAGGTAAGGCCTGAAATTCTGTATTTCCAACAATCTTTCAGGTAACGTGGATGGAGCTGCCCGGAAAGGCCCACACCTGGCGTTGCCAGAAGATGTGTATTGGTGCCTTCCCACCACATGCCCTTGCCATAAACACACACACACACACACACACACACACACACACACACACATCTCTGATGGAGGTCGGGGCCAGCTGTTTTTCTCCAATCTGCTACAACAGGCTGCCTTTGGGTGGAGAGTTGAATTCCATTTCTCCTGTCCCCCTTTGTCTTTTAGATCAGATCCTACTCCTGCTCTACAAACTGGAGGAGGTTCTCTCGAACATGGAGAACTTGGGAGACAGAAGAGACTCAGTGGTGGAACGCCAGGGTGAGGAGCTCTTACTGGTGCGTCTGGCTTGAATCCCATCACCCACAGGCAGGATGTTTACACTTGGGCTTGGGAGTTATCTCTTCCCATATCAGTCATAACCAGGAAGCAGAAAGTAGAAGAGGTTGGGTTTATTGCAGGGCAGGTTGTGTTGGGTCCTCTCTTACACCCTACTCCCCATCTGAAATTAGGAGCGAGACAGAGTGGGGTAAGGGCAGGCAGATCTCTGACCAGAATTTAAAGGGATATGAGGGCCCTGTGCCTTTAAGCCCTCTCTTCTCCCTCCAATCCCCCCACCTTCTCCACCTCAACCCTCCCCAGGTTTCTGGAGGAGCAGAGAGTTGCGTCTTCTCCCTGCCCTGCCGAGCTGCTCACTGGCTGCTCTGGAGGCTGTGCTTTGCGGTCTCCATGGAAACCATTAGTTGCTAAGCAACTGGAGCATCATCTGTGCTGAGCTCTCGCATCTAATTATCCCATCACAGCGGAGGAGAAGGGTTTGGGGAGCTGAGAGGAGGGGGAGGCCAAGTGCAGGAGCAAGAGGATAACTCTTTTAGCAAAGCAGATTCATTGACAATGCTGAAGTCATTTAAAGCCACAGCACCCTGTACCTCTGGAGAATTTACCAATGACTTGGACTAAGCGAAGCAGAACAGGGCCACCTGTCTGAAGTCTCTCTCCTGGACTTCCTTTTTCTCAGCTCTCTCCTCCTTGATTCTTGATTCTAAACTCTCTCAAGTTCTCTCCTCTGCCTCCTTCTTTCCAAATCTCCTATTCTGCCTAGGATATCCCTGGAAATGTATTAGGCACCAGGGACATAACAGTAAGCTAAGTTTCTGCTTTCAACGAACTTCCTTAATTTCTTTATTTTACCCAGGCTAGAAAATTACCTCCTAAAGGGGTTGGGGACTTAGCTTAGTGGCAGAGCATTTGCCTAGCAAGTGCAAGGCTCTGAGTTCGATCCTCAGCACCTCCCACCCCCCACCAAAAAAAAAAAGAAAAAGAAAATGACCTCCTAAAATAGACCTCCTCTTTCTGAACCATGACACTTTTTTCTCTCTCTCTTGAACTATAGTAGTTTTACAATCGGAAGACCTGGCATCAGAACCCAAGTCTGTCTGTTACACCCATGGTTCTCATTCCACAGCGCTACTTGTCTGCTGCCCAGTCATCAGAAAAACATGTCCACTTGTCTCCACAGGTGTGGAGACCTCCGATGGCAACTACTGTCCTTGTGTTGACAGCAATGTCTGCTACAGAGCTTTAGGCCAGACACTTTTTTTTTGGCGGGGGGAGGGGTGGGCTGCTGGGGATCGAACTCAGGGCCTTGTGCTTGCTAGGAAAGTGCTCTACCACTGAGCTAAATCCCCAGCCCCCAGAATGAATTCTGAAGATAATTGTCATCATCTGTAGGATCGTGTGCAAGGCCCTGGGTGTGCATAAGGGAACCCCGAAGCCTTGAACTGAGGGGTCAGCGGTGCTCACCAAAGCTTAGTCTGTTGGGAAATGGTGAAACCTGCCTCTCAGATTGAAGGCTGGAAAAGCTGCCACAGAGAGACAATGCTTATCATTCAGGGTTGGGTGAAACATGGATAACCAACTCCTTCCCCCCTTTCTTTTTTCTTTCTTTTCCTGCCTCAGCTTCCTAAGTGCTAGGATTACAGATGTGTGACACTATGCAGCTTCTCCTCCTCTTACTCCTCCTCCTCCTCCTTTTCTTTTTCTGCAGTACTGGGTACTGGAACCAGATCCTTTGCACTGAGCTACATCCCCAGACCTTTCTATTTTTTTGATTTTGAGACAGGGCCTCACTAAATTGCCAAGTTGCCTAGGCTGGGCTTAAATTTGTGATCCTCCTTCCTCAGCCTTCCAGAGTGCTAGAATTATTTATTTTGGAGGGTTTTTTTTGGGGGGGGAGGTTGTTTTGTTTTGTTTTGTTTTTTTGAGGCAGGGTCTCCATATGTAGTTCAGGCTGGCCTTGAACTCATAATGTAGCCTAGGTTGGCCTAGAACTTGTGGCAATCCTCTTGCCTCAGTCTCCTGAGTGCTGGGATTACAGGCATGAGCCGCCATGCCCAGCATCCTCATTGCAAATGAAGACCGGGGCACAGAGACAATAAATGACTTTCCCAAGATCACAGAACAGATAGGGCATGAGGTTGAATATAACTTGGGATTCGCTTCTAAAGCTGTGACTCATGCAAAGGCAGATGTTGGAGAGAGTTGCTAGTCCAAGGGAAGGGGGGAGCTGAGGGGAGCCAGCTGTTCCCTGTATGCCAAGCATGCTATAAGGACCAGGCATGCAGGAGCTGTTTGTCCATCCAACCATCCAGCCAGTCAAGATTTTGTTCTGTTTTTTGAGGCAGGGTCTCGCTATGTAGTTCAGGCTGGCCTTGGACTCACTATATAGCCCAGACTGGCCTCGAACTCATGCAGTCTTCCTGCCTCTGCCTCCTGAGTGCTGGGATTATAGGTGTGTGCTACCACACCCATCCAAAATTTGTTGGACAGCTTCATGCTGGATGCTAAATTACTGAGAGGACGAGGTGCAGTTCCTGCTTTCAATTTGCTAAGTTTTGAAGAACGAATCAGAGTTGACCTTTGATATTCTGGCACATACAAAAGGCTCAGAGGTGAATTATCCTCACACCTGGGAACTGCCATGATGAACTCTGGCTAGGAAGAGTATTTGAAGATGGAGCTGGCGAGAGCTACAGCCACTGTCTGGGTCGTCAGAGGCTTTGTTTCCAATGCCCGGGGACCCAATTTTTACCCTAAGAACACAGAAAGCTGTTGGGTTGCAGTTGTGTGAAGATTGTTCCGTAACAATGTGGCGGGTGGGTTGGCAGCAGGTGAGATGGGCGGCAAGGAGACTGGACTAGAAGCAAAACGGTCCAAGGGAGAGGCCGGCATGTGGCACACACCTGCAATCTCAGCACTTGGAGAGGCGGAGGCAGGAGAATCACTGCAAGTTCAAGGCCAGCCTGGGCTACGTAGTGAGACCCTGTCTCAAAAAACCAAACCAAACCAAACAAATGATCCAGGGGGAAAAAAAGAAAAACATGGTCAGGCGATAAGCGTGGGGCTAGGAGATGGGGACAGAGTGCAGGGATATTAAGGAGCTGACTGGAATCAGTGACCGATCGCAGAATATGCTGAAGGGAGGAAGAAAGAAGGTTGATTTCCAGATGTGCGGGTTAGAACAGATTTGAAGGGTGGGGTGGGGAGACGGAAGCTCTTTTGTGGATCCACTAAGTCTGAGGTGTTGTGATTGCTGGCTGCCAAGATGGGCCTAACGATGCCTGCTTGTGACCCTCTGGGTGGCTCCTTCCCCCACCGCGTCAAGGCCAACAGAACCCAGCAGAATTAGCCCGGCACAATGTCACACAGCTGTAGTATCAGCACCTGGATGGATCGCTGGAGCCCAGGAACTCAAGACCAACTTGGGCACCATAGCGAGATGCCACCCCGGGAAAAAAGAGTAGAGCAAAAGCGCTGTGATGAGAGCTGTCTTCCAGGCAAGTCAGCAAAGCAGCCACTGTCTGGCTGGCGCCCTCAGAGGTGAGGTTGTCTGTGGGGCCCCAGGCAACCGTGTGACCGGACAGCTTGGAAGCAGGGGCTCCCACCCCAGCCGGGCCTTCCCACAACTGCAGCCAGGGTGACCCTCTACCTCAGCTTTGGGAGATGCCCTGAGATGGAACCTCCCAAGAGAGGCTCTTCCGGATTCCTGACCCTCAGAACAAATGATGGCTCTGCGAAGTCACTAAGTGTAGGGTGCTGGGCAGTGCAGAGATAGAGGACTAATACAAGTGCCTCGGTGAATATCCGGGAGGACACAGTCACAATGGTGTGAGCAGTCTGGAGCAGAATAGAACGGAGAGAGGGAATGAGAGGTGGTGGTTCAAATCATGACTGAGGCCAGGCATGGTGGTGCACACCTGTAATGCCAGCACTTGGGAGGCTGAGGCAGGAGGAATGTTGAAAGTTTGAGGCCAGCCTGGGCTACATAGTGAGTTCTAGGGCAGCCTGAACTATGTACATAGTGAAATCTTGTCTCAAAAAGCCAAAAAAGCCCCCATCTTTTAGGAAAACCGGGAGTTGTGGGGGGGCATGGTGGTACATTCCTGCAATTCTTGCTCTTGGGAGGCTGAGCCAGGAGCATCTCCAGTTTGAGGTCAGACTGGACTATACAATGAGAACTTTTCTCCAAAAACAAAAGAAAAACCAAGAGGAAGTGAATAGGGTTCCAAAAAGGACATGCCAAGTGATAGGAATTTCAGGACTGCAGGGACGGACTGGAAAATGTTCCCTGGTCCTGGTAATTTGGGGGTTCTGCATGGGGAGAATAGCTTCCTGCAGGTAAAGCAGGTGGAAGCCAGGGGTAACTGGGAAGTGAGATCTAGAGTTTTGATACCCTTGCTCTTCCTCCTGCCCCTGAGGCGCTGGGGCTGGAGCCCAGGGCCTCGCAACACACTAGGAACCGACACCCCAGTCCCAAAGACAGCTCTCTGTGGAAGTTTGGCTAGAAAAGGAAGGACGCAGGTAGGAGAGGAGAGTTTGGGGTACAGGAAGCTCTTGTTCACCATGCCTGGCTTTGTTTCTTTTGTATTTAAAGACGTGGGAATGAGATGGGTAAAACTGATGAGGAAGACAAGGTTCCGTGCTCGCTTTGGCAGCACATATGCTACAAAGAAGACAAGGTTCTGGTCAGGGGTGTGAAGGCATTAGCGTCAGCCACAGGAGCGTGTTTCCCTGCAGTGGCCAGAGAGGGGCAATAACACTGCAAGATGCAATGCTTTGGGGGGTTGGGTGGGAAAAGCGGGGCTGGGGGGCAGATGTTAAGGGAGCTCCCTCCCGAATGCCTGTTTTTTTTTTTCCTGCAAAGTAAGAGTTTGGAGGCCAAAGAGGTCAAGAGCTTGAAAATAGTTGTTAGGGGTGGGTGTTGTAGCTCCGAAGAGTCTTGGGGAAGGCTGTGTTTGACGGGCCCAGCCCTGCTGAGCTTGGGGACCACTGGCTTTCAGGGGCAACTACCCTATTAGTCAGGGTTCTCCTGAGAAACGGAGCCAATAGGATGTGTGTGTATATATAGAGGGGTTTATTTTAAGGAACTGGCTCACATGGTTGAAAGTCTTGGCAAGTCCAAAAGCTGATGGGAAGGCTGGCAGGCTGGAGGCTCAGGAAGGAGGCAGTCAGCTGGCAAAATTCCCTCTTTCTTGGGGGAGGTCAGCCTTTATTCCCTTAGGACCTTCACCTGATTGGATGCGGCCCACCCACGTTGTAAAAGATAACTTGCTTACATCCATCTACTGAAATGTCAGTGTCAGCCAGGCATGGTGGCAGAGCCCTGTAATATCAGCACTCTGGGAGGCTGAGGCAGGATGATCCCGAGTTCAAGCCCAGCCTGAGCAATTTAGCCATTTAGTGAGACCTTGTCTCAAAATATAATATTTAAAAAGGGGCTAGGGATGGAGGTCATTGTGAAGCCCCTGAGTTCAATCCCCCGTACTAGGGGAAAAAAAGAAATTTGGGGGGGTGCTGGGGATTGAACGCAGGGCCTTGTGCTTGTGAGGCAGGCACTCAGAAAAAGAAATGCTAATCTCATTAAAAAGACATGTCAGAGCTAGGCATGGTGGCACATGCCTATAATCCCAGCACTCAGGAGGCGGAGGCAGGAGGATCACAGAGAGTTCGAGGACAGCCTGGGCTAGATAGTGAGTTCAAGGCTAGCCTGAACTACATAGCAAGACCCTGACTCAAAAAAAAAAAAAAAGTCACACCTTCACAAAAACATCTGGAATAATATTACACCCAATATAAAGAAAAGTACATGGCCCAGATAGGTTGAAACATGAAATTAACCATCATATCAACCTTGACATTTGGGGAATTTTTCAAATTCTTGAGAGAACTAAGGCTTTCCCATTATACCTAAGCAATTCCTGCCAGAGAGAGGCTAATTTCTTCCTAAAATCTCACCCTTTGATCTGATCTAATCACTCCCCACTAGGCTTCAGCTCTAAAGAGTTCCACCATCCTCTCAGTACACTTACACCAGGGACCAGGCTTCTAGCACACGAACCTTTGTGGACAAACCATAGACGAAGGGTATCTGGGAATACGGAGAGAACGGCCGTGGGGTCCTAGCGCAGCTGGCAAGCAGAGCCCTGGAGCTGGGATGGAGAGTTCTAGGACTGGAGCAGACACAGGAGAGGAGCTGCCATGGGGAAGCTTGACACACACTTGTGCACACATGGGCAGTCTCTGACAGGGCTTGCGCAGTGAGTGACAAGTTTGGTTACAGAAAGATCACTCGATGGCTAGGTAGCCGCCAGCTGCTGTGGCATATACCTGTAATCCCAGCTACTCAGGCAGCTGAGGCAGAAGGATTACAAATTCGAGTTCAGCCTGGGAAATTTAGTGAGATCCTGTCTCAGAATAAAAAATAAAGAGGGGGGGCTGGGGATTTAGCTCAGTGGTTAGAGTGCTTGCGTAGCAAGTGCAAGGCCCTGAGTTCGATCTCCAGCACCAAAAAAAAAAAAAAAAAAAGGAAAAAAAAGAGGGCTGGTGACGTAGCTCAGTGGTAAGGAACTTGTTTAGCATGTGTGAGGCCCTGGGTTTCACCCCCAGTACCATCAAAATGGGAGAGGGCCGTCAGGCATGGTGGCCACACCCAGAATCCCCACACTCTTGAGGCTAAGTCAAGAGGAGTTTGAGGTTAGCCTGGACTACATAGCAAGACCCTGTCCCAGATAAATAAATAAATAAATCAGGGGGCCTGAATTAGCACAAATTAATGTAATGAATAAATGCCCTTGTGGCAGCCACCATGCTTAGCTAGACACTGAACACTCAGAGGTCGGACAGATCTCAGTGAAATTAAGGGCTGGTGGGAAACACACACAGAGAAGGGTCCTCCACTACTACACTGCACCAGGATTTTAGCAGAAGTCACAATAACAGCTGTTATTTATTGAGTGTTTGCTATGTGGCAGGTACAGTGCTAAGTCCTTTACACAGAATGTCTTGCTTAAACAGCATGCCAGCCTCTGTGAAGTGGGAGCTGTTCTCATTTTCTCAACAAAGAAACTAAACACAGAGAGAAGTTAAATAACTTGGCAAAGAGGGTTATTAGCAAAGGTGCAGCCTTGCAGGCTTGAGGAGTCTGGCAGGGCTTCCTGGAGGAAGGGTAAGTGGAGACATAAAAGTGGAGTAGGAGTTAGCAGGGGGAAGGTGGTGGTGTGAGGGTGGTGACAGTTCTGGGCTGAAGAACCTGCAAAAGCCCCAAATTAGGGAACGGAACGGACCATTGGAGGCTTATAATGGGATGCAGAAAAGCTGCAGGAACAGTGGGGTTGAATGAAGAGGTTTTAAATCCTTGTAAAGACTTTTTTGTGTGTGTTTGTATGGTGCTGGCAATTGAACCCAGGTCCACTTCATGCCAGGCAAGCATGCTACCACTGAACCACATCCTCAGGCCCTGGAATTTTAGTTTTTATCCTAAGTTCTGCTTCAAAAAGTTTTTTTTTCCTTTTATTTAAAGCAGTGACAAAGTTTATTTGAAACAGTAAAAGTGAAGAGTAAGAGAGAAACTGGCTCTGCAGAGTGAGCTTGGGTCGAGTAAAAGAAGAAAAGGCAAGATACAAGTACACCCTGGAAAGCGAAGTGCAGGCTATTGTGAGGAATACCACGACAGCAAGCTCTTTTTGATGACTATGTCCTTTTATGCTGTCCAGATCTCTAGGAAACCCGTGAGAACATCTGCATACGGGTCCTGAGGTGCGGTGCTGGGATCCCACGCCTCAGGCTGATTTCAGGTCTAGGCCATCCTATTGAAAACCCTCTTGAGTTCTTGCTAGAAGTCCATGTGCAGGGCTTTGGGAAATATTCTGTGCATGAGTCTGGGATCTGGTAATTAACAGGTCATGTCTACTTCCCCAGTCAGTTTTGCCACGCCCTGATCTCCTATCTCATTTCCCCACTGCTGAGAGACACAAATCCCCCTAACTCTTTATAGGGTGCTGAGGGAGTGGAGGTCCCTGTCTTCTCTCCTCCTTCAAGCTGGAAGCCAACCTACTGGGGACTATGTACTCTCCAACTACCATGGGGTGCTGTGGCTCACTGGCTGGGTTGAAAAAAGAACAACCTAAAAAAAAAAAAATAGAACAACCTGTCAGAAAATGAGAAAACAGTTAGTGACCATTGAGCTTCACTATTAGCCCAAATATGAGGAGCAGGTCAGACATCAGATAGACTTTCTTCTTTTTTTTTTTTTTTCAGATAGACTTTCATGCTTCCGGTAGCAGCCCTGGAGTCTTTTTTTTGGAGTCTTGCCTAGGCTCACAGGAGTACCTTTCTCCTTTTAGGTGATCTTGTTCTTCAGACAGCTCAGGTGTCACTGGCTTTATTCTAGAAAGATTAATCCAATTATCTATCTGCCACTTGGCCACAGTGAGTGTGGCAAGGATCACTGAGAAGGGACCCTTCCATTTTGACTTTAACTGGGCAGCAGGTGTCCCCTCTCTCCAAGTTTTTATGGGTACTTGGCCTCCAGAGTGGACGCTAGGTGATCCTCCCGGGCCAGGAGCTGGCAGGACTTTGTTCCCATATATTTGGATAGCCTGTTGTACTTGGCCCAGATTAATGAGATATTGTAGGAGCCTCGTGGTCTCTGGGTCTGTTATCCTATCAGAGAATAGAAATGGCCTCTCATATATCATCTCAAATGGGCTCCAACTTAGCCCAGTTTGGGGCATGTTATGAACCCTCATGAGCACTATTGATAGCAATCAGGATTCAGACAGCTCTTGGCAAAGTTTTGCTAGAGCTCACTTTAGGGTCTGGTTGGCTCTCTCCGCCTTTCCAGAAAATTGAGGCCCACTTCACAGCTTGTCACTATGTCCCTTGATAAAGGACCAGAATGGTTCCTTAGGAACTGGGAATAAGGCTATCAGCTCTTTGATTTCCCGAGGAGACTTGAGACACATCTCTTTGGTGCCCTTTACAGTGCATGACTACCACCTGCCTGGGAAGATGGACTGCCTCTAGGATTTGCAGAATTTCCTGCCTGTGTTTTATAAACATTTGACAAAGCTACTTCCATCAGTGAACTGTACCTCCCCAGGGTTTTGGAGAAGTAGTCACTGATGTCCTGCCTGCTTGCATTGATCTCAGAGAAAACTTGTTCATGAGAGTGGCTACTCTCCGGCCTGTAGGCATCAAAGAAGCAGTGTTAATAGCAGTGCGAGTTTTTAGAATAACCTCAGGGGTGTCTAAGAGCACGGCCTGGTACTTGGTAAGCCATTCTGCTGTTAACCACAAGTAACCCTTTGTCTCCAGGATAGCTCTGACCTGGTGGGGAGTCAGGACCTCTAGTCTCTGTCCCAAAGTTAACTTTGCAGCTTCTTCTGTTAGTACAGCTGCAAAGAGTCCCTGTGGCCCCCAACTATGGCTATAGATCCAGAGGAGGGCTTTCTAAAGAAGTAAGTCAAAACAGAATGAAGTAATTGGCTTGACCCACTCACGACATCTGAGACTACCCAGGGTTCCTCAGAGGAGGTGACTGTGGACAGGGCATTGCAGGTCCCTCTAGGCCTCTTCAGTCGTAAGAGCAGGAAATGAGGGTCCTGGCTGGTCTAGCTCTTCTCTGGGCGCGGGGGCAGTCAAACCTCCAATGCCACAAATCAGGCGCACTGGCTGCCTCACATACAGAGGAGGGCCCCAGCAGAGGCTTGGTGAAGTCACATGCTCAGTCTGCAGTCTCCTTGCCCTTGAAACAGGGTCCTCAGTTGTCCTTGGGTTTTCCTCCAGATGACCTGGGTGGGATTAAAGCACTGCCAGTTGTGACAGCTATAATCTTAGCCTTTTTCTTTTGTCTCTCCACTGGGTCCCAATTGCTGAACACAGAAAAGGCTGTGTCCCAAACTTGGGCCATTGGCATCTGTGGGCCCATCTGAAGTTTTATAGCTTATGCCGAATATCTGGGGCTGACTGACAGATGAAATGATGTCCCACTAATGCTTTTCCCTCCCTGGAAGATGGACCTATATTAGTATATTTAGGAAAGACCTGACACACAGTTGTATCCCTGGTAAGAGCAGCTAGCATATCAGACATCATTCTTGGCTCCTCACTAGTATTATAGTCCCAGTTTGGTTCTGTTGAAGGGGAAATAATCTTTCCAGGGTGGTTTCTTTCCCTTTTTATTTTATTTTATTTTATTTTAATTTGGTGCTGGGGATCGAACTTGTCCTTGCGAGGCGAGCACTCTAACCACTGAGCTAAATCCCCAGTCTTTTTTAATTAATTAATTAATTTATTGGTTTTGGTGCTGGCGATCAAACTCATGGCCTTGAGCTTGCAAGGCAAGTACTTTAACCATTGCGCTAAATCCCCATCTTTCTTTTTTTATCTTTTTTTTTTTTTTTTTTTTTTTTTTTTTTTTTTTTTTTTTTTTTTTTTTTTTTTTTTTGGTGCCGGAGATTGAACTCAGGACCTTGTGCTTGCAAGGCAAGCACTCTAACCACTGAGCTAAACCCGCAGCTCTTCTTTCCTTTTTTATTTTTTTTCTTCTTTTCTTTTTTAAAGCACATTGTTCATTTGGATAGTTCCTAGTCTCTTGTGTATCTATAACTAAAAAAGGGGCCTGATTTATTGGCCTGGAGACTATAAGGAAGAGGTAGAAGAGATGTCCCAGTATCATCAAACAGATCAGAGACCCACATCCTCCTGAGAGACAAGTGGGGGTCCAGAACAAGGCCATCCTCTTACTTTTTGAGCCACTCTTGTGATAAAGAGTCACAAGACCCTGTATATAAGGATTTCATTCCATCTTTTATATTTTAAGCAGAAATGCTGTAACTGGAAAATAGTCTCATAGTTTAAAGTACCATCCTGTACTCATCTTTTGCCACATTCCAGTTTGTGTTGAACCCAAACCATATTGCAATAGCAGATACGCTGTTCCTGTTTTAGACCGTCAGGATCACACCTTTCGCACTCATCAAGAATACAGCCTGGTGGCAAAGTCAGTGACATCTGCGTCGTGGTGAGGTCCACGGATTTTCCCATTGGCTTGGTTCAGGGCCTTGGTCCCCGGTACCTGAGCTTCACTCCTGGCTGGCTCTGCCAAGATGTTATTGGTCAGTTGCTCCTAAAAGTGGCTTAATAATCAAACGTTCCCAGGTTCTAGGTTGCTTGCCTCTCCTTCTGGAGTTGGATTCCAGGTTTTACAAATGAGCAAAAAGCAGTAAAAATAAGTTTATTTGAAAAAGTAAAAGTGAAGAGTGAAGGAGAGGGGTTGGGGATTTAGCTCAAGTGGTAGAATGCTTGCTCAGCAAGCACAGGGCCCTGAGTTCGGTCCCCAGCACCAAAAAACAAAAAAGCATGAAGGAGAAACTGGCTCTGCAGAGTGAGACTGGGCTGAATAAAAGAGGAAAAAGCAAGTTAAAAGAACACCCCGGAGGATGAAGGGCAGGTTGTCGTGAGGATAGCCTTATTTATTTTTAAGACAGGATCTCACTTGTACTTCAGGCTGGCCTTGAACTGACTGTGCAGCCTCAGCTGGCCTTGAACTCACTGCAATCCTCTTGTCACAGGCTTGCGCTGCCGCACCGGACAAAGGGTTTTTGAGTGGAGAGTCTGACACTCAGATTTATGCCTTATAAAGGTGACCCCTGCTACAGCGTATGGATCGTGCCGGATGAACAGCTAGAAGACACTTTAGAGGCTAAAGATAACAGAAGAGACTTAGAGGGAGGACAAAACTGACAGGCCCTGGGGGATGGTGAGGCTGGGAGGGCTCCGGAGGGGGTGGAGAGCAGAGGGAAGGAGGCCTTTCCCAGGTGCTGGCGTGGGTGGCTGGGTAGAGGATGATACTGTCACCGGCTGGGAACAGACTCGTGGGGAGGTGCTGGTGTGGAGAGATTCAGTTTTGAACTCGCTAGCTGAGGGGCCTGAAGGACACTGAGATGGGGGATGTGGAAGTGGCCAGATCACGGCCTGGAGTGAAGGAGAGGACATTGGTGTGGGTGTTGACGGTTGAAGTCTTGGAGAGGTGTGTGTGCCAGGAAAAGCCAAGGTCACAGACTGAGCCTGGGAGCCCCAACACTGTGGACAGAGGGAAAGCGAGGCCTGCAAAGGATATGGGAAAGTGCTATAAAAGAAAAAAGAAAAAAAAAAAAAAAAGAGCCAAGAGAGATGGTGTCCTGGGTGTCCAAAGAAGAAAGCATACAGGGGGCTTGTGCAGGTGCTTAGGACGTCAGGGGCTCGGACAGCTGTCCCTTGGGCTTGGCAAGTAGGAGCCTCAGGAGAGCTCTTAAGACTGGCAGGGGTGGGGGCTGAAGATTTAGCTCAGTGGTTAGAATACTTGCCTTGCAAGCACAAGGCCCTGAGTTCGATCCCTGGCACCAAAAAAAAAAAAAAAAAACAAAAAACACTAGAGGGGGTGCTGGACAAGAGGACATTGAGGATAAGAGGCTGTGTGGAGGTGGGGATGGGACCGCATGAAGGCTGAGGTTGGACAGCCTGGGCCGAGGAGGCGGGGGCCAGGAAAGAGTTTTCCCTACTGCCTCCTCTTGCAGGTCAGCAGTCCCTCTTGGTCCCTACTGGGACTCCTCATGGATTGGCTGCAGGCTTTTGTGATAGGCACAGGGCAGAGGGTGGGGAAGGCCTTCTGGGATATGGGTGGAGTGACACAACAGAGATGAGCTGACTCCAGAGCTCCTTTCCAGAGGAATGTGGGGACCGAGTCCTGGGATCTCCAACCCAGTGGCCAAGGGACAGAACCATGACCTTTAACCCCTTCTGGAGTCCAGCTCCTTCCCCCAGTAGGCGCCTCCGGGTTAGGGTATAGCCCAAGCCAGTCCCCAGAGAGAATGGGGAGATGCTTCAAGGCAGCCACCAGTAGGAAGAGAAAGGTCTGAGGGGAAGGGGCCGGTGATGCCTTTGAGTCCCATCCCATCCTCCCGAGGGGCAGGCACGCTGTCTTGCCCTGAGGTGGGTTGTCTTGGCGTAGCCCCTCAAGGCTACAGCCAGGCCTTCTCCCACCTCCCCAGGCCCTGCTTGATATGCACATCAGATACCCGTGCCCTTTGCAAAACTGTTATTTGTACAGAAGCCCCGGGGAGGGGGGAGGGAGGACAGGCCTTGCTCTGCTTGCCTCCCTCCAGCCACTCCCACTTGCGGGGACCTGCAGGCAAATACCAACCCCAGTCACCCCTTCTTGCTGGCTCCCTAGCCTCAGAGGGCAAACAGGAGCACAGCACCTCCCCAGCATCCCACGTGGCCTCGTTGTCAGAGTTGCTCCTCAGCTCTGCCAGAAGGGGCCTGGCCTCTGAGCTTCCCACTGCCCCCCACGGGGCCTCTCAACCCCCAAGCTCTCTTCCCCGCTCCTGCAGCCCTAAGCTCAGAGCGCCCTGTGCCTCCCACCAAGCCTGGAGTCTTGCTGGCTGTGACACATCTGCCTCAGGTCTTCCCCATTCCCGTCCAAGAAGGAGGCAGAGCCTCAAATTGTTCTACCCCTGGGCAGCTCCCATACGCTGGCCTTACCCAGGGGGGCAGGAAAAGTCCGGGGGTGTAGCAGCAGCCTGCTGAGGTGGGCAGAGGGCTTGAGAGGAAAGCAAGTGGGCTTTGGAGTCAGGGCTCCAGCCTGCAGGTCTGCTGCCTTCCAGCTTGTGACCTTGACCGCAGTTTCCGGTCTCTAAATGGAGGCAATGGAGGCTGGCTCATGCGGCGATGGTGAGGACAAACGACAGGCGTCCCAGGAGTCCAGCACAATGTCTGACACGGGCTAGGTGCTTAAAGCAAGCTCCTCTTCTCTCTTCTCTTTGGGGCTCTGAGGAAGAGGTGGGACAAGAAGCCAGGTCCACGGAGAAAGCACGCTGAGAGGCAAGGAGCAGCCAAGCATGGTGGTGCCCACCTGAAATACCAGCACTGGGAGGCTGAGGCGGGAGGATGAGGAGTGCAAGGCCAGTCTGGGCTACATAGTAAGACCCTCTCTCAAACACATGTGCACATACACACACACACACATACACACACACACACACACACACAGAGGCAAGAGGAAAGGTGTAAGGGTCCGGGTTAGTTCTGTCTCTCCGGGAGGAAGGGAAGCCAGCGTGCGCCAAGCCTTGGCCCTCCGGTGCTGCTGCGTGCTGTTCCTGGCCTGGCCTGGAGACCCCTGGGAATGGGATCCCTCACAGGTGGGGGAGGTCTGCTGGGGAGGGCTGATATGGTGGGCTGCCTCTGGGTCCTCGACACCCCCTCACAGACTCCCCAACTCATAATCCGATTTATATTCCTGCTCCTGCCTCTGGACCCGTCACCATGGCAACAGTTTTCTCAGTTGCACTTCATCAGCTTCTCAGCGAATCTTTTTTTCTGCCCCCTCCTTCCATCTCTCTTTCCTCCTCCTCTAGCAGCCTGCTTTCCTACAGACTCAGGTGCTCACCTGTTTCTCTAGCTCTTGGCTTCTCGAATTCTTCTCTCTTGCTCTCCCTAAGGCCTCTCTGCCTCCTCAGTCCAAATCCTCTTTCTGAACCTCCCTCCCACCTCTCCCGTCTCAAGTCCATGACTGAAGCAACCAGTCGGAGTCTGTTGGTCAAACAACGGCTTGTGCCCCTTTTCAGATCAGGACAGAGATGGAGGAGCCCTGGGAGGCAGGGTTTGGTCCCAAGGCCTGGTCTGAGATCTGTCTGCAGTCAGTGGGGAGTGGGTGGAGTCAGCTCTGGCTGAGCTGTTGTCTCTGACTAGGGAGTGGGCAGGGGTGGACAGGGCCCTGCATACCCTGCAGTTTCTTCTCTGGCCCTAGGTCAGAATCAGCATGGTGCCCGGGGATCCTGCAGGGCACTCTCCTTGGTTCACTTTCCGACTCACGCTTGGGGACCTCAGCTGATGCTTGTAGCTACCACGGGCCAGGCATGGTTCTTCCTAAAAACATGACTTTGCTGCCGACTTCTTGCTCTTGAAGGTCCCAGTCAAATCCTCCCACCCCATCGCTGGTCATACCTACTGGAGGGTCCACCATCACGCTGGATTCAAGGAGCCTCGACGTGAACCATCTTCCTCAAATCGTCTCCAGTCTCTGTACGTTCCTGCCACTGCCCAGTATAAACTCTTTGGTGCTACCTGTTGGTATTTGTATGTGGAGGCTCAGGCGATTTTCAGCTTGTGTGTCCTGTAAGTTTCACGGGACCTAGCATGGTGCCAGGTGCCAGGGAGCAGGTATGTCTCTGCCACCCTCCACATCTAGCTAGATGCCGAGGTGTGCCAGTTCTCCTCGTGAAATGTCATTCATATCCCTTTCTGTCTCTTTGCCATTCCATATAGATCACCCTAGACCAACCACTTCAGATCTAGACCTGGATTTCTTACTTGGACCTACCACAAATGTATCCCCACTCAGAAACCAAGCCTGTCTTAAGCACACTTTCTCCTCCTCGCCCTCTTTCATTGTCTTCTTAATTTATTGAGCACCTACTATGTTCTAGGCTTTTTAATGTATAGAGTCTCATCAGGGTGTAGTGGTGCACACCTGTAATCCAAGCACTTGGGAGGTTGAGGTAGGAGGATTGCTGTGAGTTTGAGGCCAGCCCAAACCACCTAGTCTCAAAAAACATATGGAGTCTCATTTAATCTTCATGATAAGGGAGATGTTATTCTATTTTACTGAAGAAGAAATTGGTACTCAGAGTGGTTCATTTTTGTGTGTTGTATGCTGGGGATTGAACTCAGGGCCTTGGGTGTTAATTTGCCCAAAATTCAACTAATAAGCCATAGAGCTGGAACTCAAATCCAGATCTGCAGTGCTCCAGAGCTTGTGTGTTGTTTCATTTTGTCACTATACCACATTGTCCCTATGCGGGTCTTAAAGTAAAAAAAAAAATTTTTGAGGATGCTGGGGATTGAACTCAGGGCTTTGCACTTGCTAGGCAAGTGCTCTACCACTGAGCTAGATCCCCAACCCCAAAGTCAAAAACTTTTTGAGCCTTTCTTTTTCTCTACTAGAGTTCATTGAGCCATTTTATTTGTATATACATTTGACAAGAAAAAAAAATCCCAGGATTTTCCCTGCTGTGTGTCTTCTTGCTTCTTCTGTGGTCCATGCTGCCAGCTGAGGGTGTTGGTACCATGAAACCAAACTGATGGGAAGGGAGCAGATTATTCTGCCATTTTTCCAGGTCTTTCAGCTGCATATCAAACCCGGGGCTGACCACTCCAAACTTGTTTAACCTGCCTGTGAGGTTCACAACAATTTTTCCAGTCCTGTGATCATCAATGATTTCAAATTCGCCAATGTAACTATACTTCGTCATCACAGTTAGAAACCAGACAATGACTTTTTTTTGGTGGGGGATTGGTAGTTTTGAGACAGGGTCTTGCTATGTAGTTCAGGCTAGCCTTGAACTCACTATGTAGCCCAGGGTGGCCTCGAACTCTAGGCGATCCTTCTGCCTCAGCCTCTCGAGTGCTGGGATTTCAGGGGTGCACCACCACGCTCAGCCTGGACGATGACTTTGGAGCATGGCCTAATAAGGACTTGACATTTGCCTCTCTTTTTGGCCTTCTTGATGCTCTCGAGAGCATCAGTGAGGACGCTCAAGTGCACCATTGTGGCTCAGCCGCTGAAGGCAGGTCCAGGTGCCAAGCGCCAAGGCGGGACTGCCAGGGCCGCAGACTCTGTAAGCTGGGAAGCCGGCTGCTGCCAGCCTGCAGCCTGCAGCCCCAGAGTCAGGCCCCCTGGGTGGAGTGTGGAACACCTGGGCACAGTTCTCCCTTGACCCTGCCCAGGCCCTCACAAGGCCAGGAGTCCTGGTGCAGGAGGGTCCCCGCGTCCTCGCGTCCTCGCAGGGCCCCAAGGCCAAGCCTCAGACTCCGAGCCTTCTTACTCTCTGCCTCTTGAGGCTCGGGAAGATCTGATCCCACGCCATCAACGAACGCGTCTCCTACCCCATGCACCTTGCTGCTTCTCAGTGTGACACGACTGGGAATTGCCCAGAAGGACATGCGTGTGCTTTATGATTTTGTCCTGTTAAATATTTTTGTTAACAGTTTATATGAAGATCTAAGATCACACACCAGCCTGGAGGGATCTAAAATCACATACAAGCCTCATCTTGCCATGAAAAGGCAGGATAAGGATCAGAAAATCAGTTCCTATCAAGGAGACATGATCAGAGATCTTTGTAGGACCATAGCAGTGCACAGTGGGCCAGACATGGCTTAGAAGCAATTCCAGTGAAAAAGAATCAGGTGTTAGTAAGTTCAGTCTGAGTTGTCAGCACAACGTGGTTGCCAAAAGCAAATTCAGTTTTAAATGATATTAGAGGAGCTATGGTGTTTGAAATAAAGAAAAGGGAGATCCTCGTCCCTAACTCTGAGTTGGCCAGGGGTTACCATGGGAGCCACTGCTCAGGGAGCTGGAAAGGTCTCAACTAAAGAGAAGACGGGTCAATTGTCACTAGCATGCCCACAGGTGAAGGGCTATGAGGGAGAATTAGACTCACACCGTGTTATCCCTGTGAGGTGGTGCGTGGCCCACTTTTGGGAGAAAGCCCAGCTCAAAGTGCAGTTCAAGTCAGTGGAGACCACTGAGAGATGGAGTTTGGCTCAGAGCAAGGAAAAACACATGTTCCTAACCAGAATGGGCCACCTTGGGAGGCTGCTGGAGCTGTCCAAGATGGCGCTGGGACACTGCTTGCCCAAGACGTTGGTGGGGAGTTCGGCATCACAAGGATTTGGAACTGGGTGGTCGGTCTTTGAAGTCCACTCCCTCCAAGATCTGTGATTGCTCCTGTCCTTGTACTTCTGGTGCCCCTCATCCATCCCTCTCTGCACCTACCCAGACTGTCTTTCTAGACCCAGGTCAGTTTCCATATTCTCCACCATGTCTAAAGATGCAAACTGCACTGACTGCATAGACTCTACATTTAGCATCCTTTGTTCTTTTATTGTTCCCATTGGATATGCTCCTTGAGGGCAGGTGCTGATGTTACCTGTTACATGATAGAAACTTACTAATCACTGACTATTCCCCACTTTCCTCTGCACTGCCTCCCAACCCCCCAAGATAATTTTATCCTTCACCTGTTGTTGACATTTTGACTCAGTCTTTTTCCTCCAGGACCTTTGTAATACAGAACTGGGAGGATGGGAGGAAGAGATAGGACTAGGGAGAGAGGAGGAAGACATCTTTCTCCAGAGAATTTCTGTAATGTGGGAAGAAAAGAGGAAAATAAAGTTTGAGAGACTGTACCAATCCACTTCATAGGGAGATGGCAGTGAGCAAGGGAGACAGAAAAGCTGTTGTTGAATACAGAAGACAGAAGGGCTGGTCTGGAGTTCCAAGAGTGACTGTAATCGCTTGCTACAAAGTGTAGCAAGCAGCAGGGGAAAGAGAATTTGAACAAGTGTGGCTGTGAGGTCTGAATTGAGCTACCTTCTGAAAGACAGAAGTAAAAACTGAAATTCCTTTTATTTTTTTGCAATTATTGTTTTTTTGTTTTCGTTTTGGTGCTGGGCATTGGACTCAGGGCCTCTGCACTTGATAGACAAGCACTCTACCACTTGAGCTAAATCCCTAGCCCCTTGTTTTGTTTTTTGAAACAGGGTCTCACTGTGTAGTTCAGGCTAGCCTTGAACTCGCGGTGATCTTTCTCCCTCATTACGGGGCGTGTACCACCACGCTCAGCTATTGCTGGTATTTGAATTATAGGGGCCCAGAATATACTTAGCCCATGTGTCCTGTGACTATCACAGGACACACTATGGTGCCAGGGAATAGGGGCCCCAGGAAGCAGCACCTTAGTCCCTGCAGATGGAGCACACACAGTCTTGAGGCTGTGGGATCCTGCAGAGAGACACAGAAATTAGGCCTGTCCCCTTCACCAGAGCCGTGTCTTTAAAAACACTTTCTAGGGGCTGGGGATTTGGCTCAAGTGGTAGAGTGCTTGCCTAGCAAGCACAAGGCCCTGAGTTTGATCCCCGGCACCCACCCCGACCCCCCACCCCCCAAAATAGCTTTCAGATTGCAAATGCTGTAGGAGTTAGAATAGGTTATGGGTGTGGATAGCTGCGAATGGGAGGTTTGCTGGAAATCACTGAGCAGGTTTTAGGCCCTGCTGGGACTTTGACTCTGCTTGGCCCAAGGCGTCACCTTCAGTCTAAGATGCCTTTTCAGAATGAGCCAGAGAGCTACAGGGATATAAATAGGATCACGCAGAGAGAGAGAAAGGGCAGCCCAGGAGACTGGGAGTTCTCAGTCACCCTCTGGGCTCTGGGGTCTGTCCAGATAAGGAGGCCAAGCCTGCCTTTTGCCGTCTTTTGGCCTCACAGGGAAATGAGCCAGAAATAGGAAGAAGTCCAATGGAAAGTTGGAAACAAGTGCTGCAGTGGTGTTGTGGAAAGAGTCTGGATGGGGGATTAGAAGGCTTGGGTCCCTCTTCCAGCTGTCACTCTCCAGCCACGTGATTTTAAGCAAGGTCCTTCACCATCATGTTAATCCTCCATCTCTTAAAAATAACAGTTCCTGGGGGTTGGGATTTAGCTCGGTGGTAGAGTGCTTGCCTAGCAAATGCAAGGCCCTCAGTTTGATCCCCAGGACTCCCCCAAAACAAAAACAAAAACAAAAAATACAGTTCCATAGTGCTACTTGTAATTAAAGACAAACACAGCAGTGCAGTAACTAAATACATTCAGTGAGTGCTGTCCTCCAGTGCTCCTTGCTCAGCACCATCTCAGAAAGGCTCTTACCTTTAGTACAAGAATTCAGTGGAGGTTGGGGATTTAGCTCAGTGGTTAGAGTGCTTGCCTAGCAAGCACAAGGCCCTGAGTTTGATCCCAGGCACAAAAAAAAAAAAAAAAAAAAAAGAATTCAATGGAAAGAGTTCAGGTGCGGTGGTACTTGTGTATAATCCTAGCAGAGGGGAGGCTGAGGCAAGAGGATGACAAGTTTGAGGCCAGCTTGAGCTACATAGTGAGACTCTTTTTCAGAAAACAAAACAAACAAAAACAAAAGAATTAAATGACAACAATTATGCGCCCCCAGGACCAACTGTCTTGGATCAACTGCATAGCAGACAAGGGTGGGAGGTGACCAGCTGGCTGTGACCTTGTAGGGGCTCCTGCTTCAGACAGCTTCTCCTGGGTTTCTGTTCATTTAGTAGAGGCAGGGATCAAACCCAGGACCCTGTATGGGCTAAGAGGGTGCTCTCCCACTGAGCTCTACCACAGCCCTTCTTCTGGGTTTGAGAACTCTGCTTCCTCACGTGGATCAGAGTTCACTGAGTGTTTTTCTCTCAACAAGCCCTTTCTTTCTATCTTCAGGTTAAAAAAGATCTTGGAGCTAAATGTTTCCAATTCTTCTTTCTGACATTTGAAGAAACTGAGGCCCACAGGGTGGGAGCCACATATTCTGGCTCTTGAGCCAGTCTTCTTTCCTTTGGGACTTGGAGAACTTACTAGGAGGGTTGTATGGTAATGAGCCTTAGAGACCTCCTACAGCATGGGCCGTGCTGTCTCTCTGGGATCTTGTCCTATCATTAGATTTCCAGGGAGATATATCTTCTCAAGGTGGCCGGTAGGAGCTTTGAACCCGTATGTCTGGATAGAACTACCCCCCAGGTGGCAGAAATCTCATTTCAGATCCTGGTCCCTGTTCCAGACTCCAACTCCAGAACAGGGTCTCTCCCAAGTGTTCTCCAACCCCTCATCACACTGAAGTCCTGTTTATGTGTCTGTTCCCAACTAGGCTGTCAGCTCTGTAAGGAGGAGCATATTTATCTTGTCCCCAGCATATTCCTAGTGTCTAGTCCAGCGCATGGCACATAATATTTGTTGAATGAATACGTAGGCAGAGTTGGTCAGAGAAGGGACCCAGAAGACAGGGCAAGTGGTGAGGTGGGTATCAGTGTACAAGGAACAGAGTCTCCTGCCAGGGAATCGCCTGTGCAAGGAGAAGGTTTAGAGAGGAGCGGGGATGAGGAAGGCGAAGGGAGGAGGAGGGGCCTTTCTAGCTCATCTGGGCTTTGCTAACCTGGGAGGGCTTCTGAGTAGATCATAAGAGGGGTTTCAGCTATGCTGGGAATACGAAGTGAGTGTGAGCTCCTAGACTCTCAAGCAATTTGTTTTTATGGGGAGAAACGGCTCAG
>PVJO010022187.1:0-28556 GCA_004026905.1 Hystrix cristata | reverse complement strand
AGAATGTTGATGGATCATTATTGTTCACTATTGGAAAAGTGTCTGAAAGTCTACAACCAATTAGATCTTCCTTATTTATTCACTATCTTAAAGATCATCATATGTAAATTGACTACTAGCTTTCTACAAGCTTAAATGTTGGGTGGCCTAATAATCATCCCTAAAGTCACCCTTTCACCTGCTTCTGCAAGGAGCTCATGGCTGGGGGTAGAACCAGGAACTCAGGCTCTCTGATTGTCCATCCTCCAGTCCACAGACTCCAAATCTGCATGTCTATGCCTCTCTACCAAAGACCTCTCACAAATCTTAGTAACTAGGTGACCTCACTCAGCGCCAGGCCCTGTTCTTTCCATGCAGTCTGCAGCTTGCTGCTTCAACATAAGTGGTCTGACCATGAATGGCTAGTATTATTGGTGTTCTACAGATGAGGACTATGAAACACAGAGTGGCTACATAATTTGCCTAAGATCACACACTCTTGTAGGTGGTAGAGCCAGGATTCAAGTCCAAAGCTGGCCACCTCTGAATTCTTTGCCTGTATCCCCTGTACCTCCATATTCTCCCCTACACAGAGGTCTTTGTACCTCTCTGCCACCAACAGAGAACCAAGCCTGTTCATTTATCAAGCATTTATTGAGCATCTGCTGTGATACAGGCAATGTTCTAGATTGGTGATTGTCAAACTTTTTCCTATAAAGGACCAAACAGTAAATATTTTAGTTTTGCAACCATATGGTCAGTTACATGGCTCAGCTTGACTGGTGTAGTTTGAAAGAAGTCATGGATCGAATGAGCGTGGTTGTGTTCCAATAAAATGTTGTTGGCAAAAGCAGGCTCTGAGCCAGATTTGACCCACGAGCTGTAGCTCTACTCTAGACACTGAGCTTATAATGTGAAATAAGCTCCCAAATGCTTGCCTTTGTGGAGCTTACATTCTAGAAAGGGGGAGCGTGTTCCCTCTGGCCTGTTTATTGTGTAAGAAGATTCTTGGAGTTGTGGAGACTTCAGGGGGAATCTTGCAGCACCCTCACTCAGGGAAGCTCTGTGAACACAGCTGGTGCCGTGGAGCTTACACTCCTGCTCCAGGGACCCCATCCTTGTCACTCAGGCCTTCCTTATCTGTCTTCTTGTTCACTGGGCCCACTTGTCTCTAGCTCTGCACCTGGAGTAGAGGGCCTCAAACTAGTGCACGGCATCGCATGTGGAACTTGAAGGGTTTGCTGGGCTCTACTCCACATTCCGAGTCCAGAGCGAGGCCCCGGAGTCTCCATTCCTTTCGAGTTCCCAGGTCCTGCTGGTACTGCAGGCACCCAGACCACACTCCGAGAACCAGTGTTCTCTGGCAGTAGAGAGGAGTCTAGCAATTGCTCTTACCCTGGTTCTCATATATCTGATCACTGATACCACATTACCTCCAAGTCTTCTTCAGGAAATCCCAGGCTCTCTAACCATTCTGCTCATGCAGTGTGACTTGGTGCCGACAAGCTCTGCCACCAGCATTGAGGCAGAATCACTAGGAGATGGCGCTGGCAGCCATAACAATGCTAACTGAACTCATACACCATGACAAACAGCGAAACCACTTCTCAGGGCTGAAGAGTGAGACTAGTTTAGTGCTGAGACTTGAAAAGAGCAGCAGTGAGTCAGAGAGGTGAGATGCCCGTCTGATTTCCACAGGCGACCTTGGGTGGGTGAGTCATTTCCCTTCCTTGGGTCTCAACTTTCTCATCTGTAACAGGGAGGCTGTCTGGGGCCCTTCTAGCAGTGAGAGCTCTGATATCCTTGAGCAGGAGGAGAAACCTCAGTGGACATACCCATCGCTTCACTCCTGGGAATTTCCTTAGTGGGCACTTACACACATCCCTCTTCCATCCCATAGTCTGCAAGATCGCCCCTCACGTTCCATTCAGTTTTCTCCTAAGGTCTGCTGTGCATCACTGACTTTGTGTTCAAACTGATGTGTTACAACCTCAGTGGCCTGAGTCAGTAAGTTCCTTTCCTTTACTTCAGGTCTGTGAGCAGAGTGTTATCTTGGGGCCTCAGATTAGCTTTTTGTAAATCCTCAATGCTATGCCGAACCCCTGTCTTCCGTATTTGCCACCTGGCTATGGAAGGTAATTCTGCTGTTTCCTAGGACTTTTGCAGGGACCAACAGTTGGGCAGCCACAGAACCACCTAAAAAGGCTTACTATTCTTTTACCCCAAGGTCCAGACCTCAGCCGCAAATCAAGAGATCGTTGACTACTGGCATCTGGCTTCTGGAAAGTTAAACTCTCATATATCCCTTTGTCTGATTAAACTGCTCAGCATCCCTTGAGTTTAAATAACAACCATGAAACAAGTATCACTGAGGTTCCTAGCAAGGTTTTTTAGCCCAGTAGACTGTACCATCCAAAGTCTGAGCAATATTGTGAAGTGCATTCTTTTTCCTTTCTGCAAAAAGCTGCTTGTGATAATTTGCATACAGAGAATTAATCTGGTGGGAGGAATTTGGGCTCAGGGCTATGGGGAGGGGCAACCATCCACCCATCTTCAAGAAGTTGTATATAGGAATCTGTGATCAACTGCATTAGGGCCAGTGGTGAGAGGTTCCAGGATTCTTGGAAAGTTATCTGATGAAGGAGGAGAAAGTATTGCTTAGACAGGTAGCAGATTTTTTTTCAGTTCAGGTAACAGTTACTCTTTCTAAGCCACCTGTAATTATTGCCAGAAGAGTCAATAAATCTTAGTGAGGTAGTCAAGGTCTGGAGTCAGACCACCATGGGGTTTTCTCTTGGGCCTACTGTTTTCTCCCTGTGTGTACTTGGTCAGGTTTATTAAACTCTCAGAGCTTGTTTTTTTTTCTATGTAAACGAGGATGAAAATATCTACCTGCTTAGAAAAGAGGGTTAGGGGAAGTAGTATACAGGACAACACTCAACATATCGATGTTAATATTATCTGCAAAAATTGTTTCACAATATCACCCAACTGCTGAATGTGTTTAAAAAGCCTTCAATAAATGTGAGGTCATTAGTTAGACAGTCTGGGTGAGATGTTCCAGTTATTGCTTGCAAAACACCTGGTGAGAAGTGAAAGGTGTTGAATTCCTTAATTCAGCAAACCATTTTCCCCCTGGGTAATCTATAGTCCTTCTCGAAGTTCAGGGTCCAAGAACACATGACATTTAGACTTCTATAGACAACGTTCATGCAGACAGAATCTCAGATACTGTAAACTGAGTCTAACGCAAAGAAAGAGGGAAGTTACCTGCTCAAGATCACGTGGTGAACTCATGGCAGAGCAGGAACTTATGTACGATGGTTGGTTTTCCGATCCTTGCCAACACCGTTATCAAACTTTAAAGATTGTGCCAATCTGTTAAGAAAAAAAAGAAGGCTTTCATAGATGCTTTGACTTGCTTAATTATGAGTGCAACTGGGCATCTTTTCCTACTTACTGACCACATGTATTTCTTTCCCAGTAAACTCCGTGCTCCTGTTCACTGGGCATTTGGCTATCAAATTGCTGTTGTCCCATAGATTTGTAAAATTGGTCCTTATAAATCAATCTTTTGTCATATGTGTTGCAAATACATTTTCCAGGTAATCTTTCGTCATTTGACTTTGTTGTGGTACTTTTTGCAATGATTCCTGGAGGAGATATGTTCAAGTTGAGTCTTGCATGGTGAGTAAAAATATGAATTAGTAACTCTTATCTAATGCTTCCTAAATGCTGAGTATGCCTCTAAGTGCTTGATACGTATGAACTCATCTAATTTCCCTGATGATTTTAGGAGGTGAAACCATTATTATCTCCATTTTAAGAGGAGAAATGTAGGTATAGAGGCAATGAAATAACTTGTCCAAGTCTGGCAGAGGGCACAGACAGGAATCAAAGCCATGAGGGGCTATTTTTCTGGTAGTCCAGAGATGATAGCAAAGGCTTATAGGTACTAAACAATACTAAATGGCAGGGGAATTCCAAGGGATTCAGTACTTTTGGCAGTAGGATAGGCCTTTGGGTAAGTGAAAAGGATGAAGCTAGCAAGGCGTGGGGCAGCTGTAAGAGACTTGGCCACAGGGGTGTCAGACTTGTCTTCCTGACTGAGGCATAGTTTCCTTCACTCAGGATCCACGTCTAGACCCCACATTATTTAGCATCCTGCAGAAAATGTCTAGGCAGGAGGAATAAAACAGAAACACATATCATTGTGCCTGTCCACAGCAGGTGTTACAGAAGGCATTTTACAGGGCTTAGCTCTTGACTCAATAACCTTTTAGGTTCACTGACTCAGTTCAGGGATCCCCAGCCACGGGGTGATCCATGATGTTGGGGGTAGGGGGAGGCCAGCTCGAGCAGGTGGGCCATTGGCAGCAAATGTTTTTCCAGGAGTTGTCTCAAGTCCCATCATCAGAGGGCACATTTTGTAACTGTCTTCCTTGCTCTCAGCGCAGACTCTCAGAAGACACTATCCCCCGAGCAAACGTGGCTGTGAAGATAAGGTTGCTGCCCAAAGGCCGTGGAATGCCTCCAAGGATAGAAAAGGTGATTTTAGATGATGCCTCCTGCTGTTAACATATAGGTGTCCTTCTTACATGTAGATGATGCTCAGCCCTGCGTGATGGACGGAAGATTCTGGAAGGACCCAGTGAGCATTCTGTTCCTTTTGGAAAGTGCTTCGCTGAACTCCACCTTGGCAGAGGTTGGCGGCTCTGCTGTAGTTTCTCACTGCCAAGGCAGGAGCTGTAGGAACCAATGTGTGGAGAGAGGAGGAGACCAGGATAAGGAGTCTAATATTGCAATATCACTTGGTCACAGGGTAGCACAATCAAGTCACTCTATCTTGTGCCCACAGCAGACATTGCTTATCAATCGTGCCCCCTTGCCTCGTGAACCTGGGTACAGCCCCAGACTCCTTCTCAGGTAGCATTCCAGCTAATGGCACTTGGCTCTTGACATGAAATATATTTGTCATCCCCAATCCAATGATAAAAAGCAGCATTGCTGGAGTCAGACAAACCCGAGTTTAAATTCTGGCCAAGTGATCTGAGCAACTGAGCTTCGGCAAGCCTCTGTGTTCACCATCACTGCATTTCTGAGTGTAAGGGAAGGCCAGGTGGGGTAGTATGCCTGGGATGTTATCCTTGCTCTCATTCATTGAGGTTTCCCTTTTCCCTGAGTGCTGCTTACATCCGGGCAGGCGCTGTTCTAGGCTGTGTTCTAGACAGATGCCCTGCCTTCTGTTCCAGGAGTTACATTCTAGCACAAAGATCAACAATAAGCAGTCAGATTTGTTTTATGTTATATTACAAATCAAGTAAAGTCAGATGGATGACCTCTGGAGAAAAATAAAAAGTAGTGAAGAATGAGTGAGTGAGTCGAGGGTGGGCTCACTCCTTTGCCTTGCACAAAACTTGGGAACTGTGAAAAGACAGTGCCGCCCCTTCCCTCTCCTCCTGAAAGGCTGGGGGTTGCTACCACAGCACAGGTGTGTGGCCAGCATTTTCCCCCAGCAAGATCTGGAGGCTTCACTGTATAGTTCATTACTTTCCAGGCCGTTCCTTGGGATGCAGATCTTCTTGGACTGGAGTGGTTTCCCTGGCCTGCCCCCACCCCCAACACCAGGGAAAAAGGGGACATCACCCGCTGCTGCTGGGTGCGCAAAGGCAGCTTGGCTCCTGGACTGGTAAGGTATAGAACTCACCAGATCTATTCCATTGTCTTTTGATCTTGGCATCTCCAACATGTGACTGTGATTAGTGGTCCACACCAGGCAGTTTTCAGCATCCCCAATTGGGAATGGCCAGTAGGAAAGAGTAGCCAGGACGGCCAGGTGAGATGAGCAAGCAGCCTCGGAGGCCCAAGGAGGTGGGAATGAATGAGGGTGAATGTTCAAGACAGGAGTGGCAAATGGAAATGGCTGAGAGGACAGGTAGATGAAGAGGGTGGGGGTGCGCTCCTCACATTGTGGAGGGAGGCAGGAGTGGAATGGAACTGACTGCTAGCCCAGTACTCAGAAGTGGCCGAGAAGCTGCCAGGCGCTCAGATGGAGGACCTCATCCCAAACAACCAGGAAGGAAGAGAGGTAAGCATGGACCATCAGAACCCTGGCCTGGGGACCAGCACACCCCAGATTGCCACTCAGGTTACCTACAAAGGCAAGAAATGTCTCATTACTATGATGTTACTATTCAGACAGGGCCTGTCTGGGTGATGACCAGGATGAAGAAACCCTGGCTATTATCTTCCTTCCAGTGACTTCCACACACTGACAGCCCCTCTAGGATGTGGCCGGTGCCCACCATGATTACAGGGACTGCAGATTTAAGACACCATTACACTGGGTGAGAGCAAGAAAGGTAATCTGCTGCTTCCACACCCTGAATGATCGAGGCTGCCCAAGAAGCATTTCCAGCCCTCAGTGACCCCCATCCCCTTATTAATGAGCTTCCACTGCTGGCTCAATTTATACATTTATAAAAACCACTTCTGCTGACTGGAAAGAGCTACTACTGAGCTGATATTCATGCAACATGAAATCTGCAAGTGAGGCAGTGCTGGTCCTAGTCTCTAGCCTGGACTAGCCTTATGCAGAATTGGGAAGCAAAGTGCAATGGGTTGAATATGTTCCCCTAAATTTCCTTAGCTGGAAAGAGGATGTTTGCAGAAGCAGAAAGTTAAGGTGAAGTCATGCTGGATTGCAGTGGGCCCCGCATTCAAAGACCTGTGTCCTTACAAGAAAAGCAGAGACCCACAGAGACCCACCTTGAGAGGAAGCCTGCCTGAAGATGAGGGCAGAGATCCGAGTGAGGTAAGCGGATGCCGGAGGTTACCAGGAGCCACTGGAGTCTATGAAGGGAAAGGGGGACCCTTCCCTGGATCTTCCAGAGGAGCGCAGCCCTGCTGTCACCTTCATTTTCTGCCTCCAGAACTATAAGAGGATGCGTTTCTGTTAAGTCACCCAGCTGTGGCAATTTGTTACCACATCCCTAAGAACCTAATATACAAGAGGAAAAACATATACATTATTTTAAATCAGCCTTCTTAGAGTTATTTTTGTTTTTCCCTCTGTCCTTCTCCCAGGAAACATTGCTGTGAGGAAGGAAAGAGCCACACAGACTGGACTGGATCTTATCTCTGCAACTCACTGCCCCTGCGGGTGTGTGGGGGGGCGGTTTCCTGAACCTTCATCTCCTCCTCTGTATGGAGCTTAGGGAGGAGTGAATAACAAGCCGTGGTCAAGCTCTGGTATGGGCTGGTATGGTGGGCGTCCTCAGGAATGCTGGGCCTCCCCTCAGGTGGACCGAGCCTCCCACTGGTCACGAGGATCTCTCAAATGCTGCCTTCTCAGATGCTCTCCTCAGTGGCAGCAAGATGTTTTCCCCCTTCCCACCCACCCATTCCAGTCCTTCAGTGCACCTCTCTATGCCAGCAACACTTTCTCCTAGCAAGAGCTGGGAGCCCACAAGAAGAAATGGGAGGAAGGACGGGAGACCTTAGGCACAGGAGAACCGGGCAGCACCGCAGCTGTACAAATCCGGGGTCCCCAGTTATGATGCACTCTAATGGCTTCCCTTGGCCTGGTATCACAATGACCCTGGGGTGCCCTTGAGAATACAGGAGCGCGAGAAGATGGCAGAGGAAGAAGAATCTTCCTTTGACAGTCTTATTACCGAAGTGTTCATGGGTGTGGGAAGGTGTGTTGGGGAGTTGAGAATTTGGAATGAGGAGAAAACCAGAGGCAATCAGTGTTCTGACTGGTGAGACTCTTAAGGGAGACGTGAGCTGGTAGTGGTAGTACAGTTAGAAACAAAGGAGCTGAGTGAGCTACTTCCTTCCCCAAAAGTTTAACTATAAACATAAACATTTTAAGAATTATCTACACTCCCACCTTCTTAGGGGAAATACAAAGCATAATAACAAAAGCCTATCACCCCCACCCTAGGGGGCGGGGTTCTGACACCAGTGAGAGACTCAGTGGGAGGCACCTAGAAGTCAGAGATGGCTACCCTTTAAATCCAAGGAGCCTGAGTTAGCAGACCCCCCACCCCATTCGCACCATTCTCTTTCATTCACGTGTGCCTACCCTTCCTACCCTTTTCCCTTTCCTCCATCCCAGCTGCTGCCTTCCTGGATATCTCCAATAAATGCAGCTACCTACCACGGAGTGTGCGCTTGGAATTCTTTGCTCATCGTACACAAGGCCCTGGACTATTTCTGGCCCACTCAACTGTAACAGTGGGAGGACCTGAGGTGACCCAGGAGTGTCAGGGTGAGGACAGAAGGCAGATAGGTTAACCCAAGAAGCAGGAAGGAAGGGAAGCTGGTATTAACTGAGTGAAATAAATATTAACTAACTCAACACAGGGATCTACAGTTTATTTGTTGGGCATTTACCATCTGCCAGAAACCATCCTACGTAACTCATTTAGTTTCTACTTCAATTCTGTGCGGTATATGAGGTTATCTCCGAGAATTAAGTCTTAGGTGGTTTAAACAACTTGCTCAGGGATTTTCAGCCAATAAACAGCATGGCAAGGGTTCAGTAGATAACAGGATGAAAAAAGGAGTGATGAACTAATCTCCTTTCCCATGAATATTTTAACAGAATAATCCTTGGATGTGGCTTATCAGTAGTTCATCACAGAATTTGATAAAAAATCTTCCCATAAATCCTTGTAGAACTGGAGAGTCGAAGACAGGATGATAGTATCTTGGTTGGGCTTTGCAAACAGATCAGTAAGTCTATAAAAAGGCCTCCAGTTGCATTCTCCATTCTGGCCCTGACTTAATTCTCTTGCCTCTGTTGCGTGTTTTGTTTTATCACTGCTTTGACAAGTGCGTGCTCTGTCAAATTTGAAGACAACCCAAACTAGGAGAGATAACTGAAGGGTGGAACATTACAGTGAGAAGTTCCAGTAATGGATGGGACAATAAACAAACCGAGATCAACGAGGTGACATTTGACAAGGATGAAGGTCCAGTCCTGCCCTGAGGCTCAGTAAAGTTCTGCCCTGTAGTCATGTGGGAAGAGACCCAGCAGAAGCGTGGAGGAAGTTGACTCCAAGCTCAACCCAAAAGTCAGCAGAATGTCACAAAGAAGCAAACATCATCTGAATTGGGCAGATGAGTGAATACCAGCCCGCGCATTTCATATGGTTAAAGCCCACTTGGAGCAGGTTGGGTTTTAAGCACATTTTAAGGCCACTGAGCATACTCAGAGAAGGGCATTAATGCGAATGTTACCGGATAGGTTCCGATATTCCTGGGTTCGTCCCCTCCTCGAGAAAAGAACTGAACGAGGGGGACAAAAAGTAGCTCTAAAGTTTTATTTAAAATTATAGAGAAAAGAAGAAAAGGAAAGTTGAGCATAATAATAGATACAGCAAAATGTGTACCAGGCCTAAAAGGCACAGTAGGGGTTACCGTGAGAAAGGCACGGTGGCGCTGGGTACACGAATACCAGCTTCCACAGGAGGGAGAAGGGAGAGTTCCTTCCCTGGCGGTGCCATAGAAAAGAAAAAAAGGGGGCTTGCTTCTGGTGTTGCTTCTATTTATCGAATGGAGTTCCCATGGAAACTTGTGAGAACTCCTTACAGTCCACGTGAGAGGGCTGGTGCTTAAAAATGGCACCTCAGGCTGACGTCAGGTCCAGGCCACTCCCCCGGGGCTGACGTGGGGTCCAAACCACTCATCCAGGTCATGTTCCCTTGCCAGTCAGCCTTAGCTATGCCCTAGTCCTACCTCAAAAACTCTACAAAGCATTACATTTAGAATGTAAGAAAGTGCTAGGGATGCATCCCTTAGAAGACCAAAATCTTAGGAAGTGTATCATAATAGCCTACAGTTACAGTATGTTGTAACAGACTTAAATTGAAGTATGTAATCCAAAATACTCCCAAAGTAAGTGCAATGGGTAAAAGTTACAGGGCGAGGGGTAGAGAGATTTACTACAAAGACTTTGTCCTCTAAATAGTTACTTATTTTAAAAAAAAGTTACTTATTTCTTCTACTCTTGTTTCTTCTTTTGTAAACTGGGGCTAAAATATAAATTTTCACAGAAAATTATAAAAATGAATTGAAATAATGCCTGTAAAGTGCCTCGTCTAGTGGCTCACATATAAGAACTACTTAAAAGTGTTAGTATCACTTTATTTTACAATGACTTTTAAAACACAAAGAGATACAGAATGGTGGAATAGATTGCTTTAGTAAGGACCTAAGCAGCTTCCAATTACCAGTAGTTTCTAGGTGTTTGCAGAGAGAACATGGAAGGGTTGCCATCACTGGGTCGAGAATTGAAGTTCACGACATCCAATATCACAACCATGAAATGATTCTGTCAGTCTACATACCTACTTACCACTGTCAAAGACAAAAACAATCTCAGTGTTTTTCTTATCACTTCCAGAGATTCCAAAGCCAGTTGAACCATACTGTCCCCCAAAGCGTGACTTTTTCCCCAGTGTTGTCACACCAGTCCTATCTAAGGGCCTTGTAGGTAACTTTGTCTATATTCTCTTATCTTCCACTGTTGCTTTAAGATACTACTCACCCCCAACTTCACTTCATAAGAATAGGCTGAGTCTGATGCCACCTCCCAGACCTACAGCTGGCACAAGCCCAGGCTTGGCCAGGTTTTTCTCTTCTCCTGATTGTGAGGATTTGTGAAGAGGAATGAATGTGGCCCAAATCAGTCTTGTAAAGTGCCAAAGTGGTAATGAGACTACCATGGTTAGTAAAATGATTTCTTTCTCTTGAAGTTGCTAATCTTGAGTCTGAAGCTCTTGGTAGGATTATTTGAGAAGTAAGACAAGAAAGAAAAGTAAGTTTAAGAGACAGAGAGAAATAGATCCCTAATAACACCAAGTAACATTCTTTTAACAGCTAGATCCAGCTGATCACAAAGATTTCCTGAAGTTTTGTGAACCAAGAAATTCATCTTTTTCTTCAAGTATGTTGGAGTCGGCTAGCTGTCTCGTGTGACCCAAAATTCAATGGCCATGCCTCCATTTTCCTCTCACTGGGAGGAACGTCATCTATAGGAAGGAGAGGAGAAAATTACAGATTCCTCTCGGGAGTTGCAATGGAAACTAGAGCTCACATGTGATACAAGTACCCAGGACATCCGAAGTGAAAACCTCACAGCTGGACCCACAGAACCAGGAGAGATGATAATAAATCGTGCTTTGTTGGAGATCTTTGCAACAGGTAACTGGAACACACACTGAACAGTGAGCCTCTGAGAAAATCCTAGGCCTCTGCTATAAAACCCCCAGTTAACTCCTGCTGCCTTCCCACTGCAGCAGGTAAATAATACAAACTGTAAATAGCAAAATCCCTCCAAGGTCAATGACCAATTTATGGAGAACCAGAGACCTTATAACCCCTTCATCTACATTTTTCCTCATCAATGACTAAGAAGACAGCCCTGCTGAAATTTCAAAGAATGTCCTTTATTCTTCTTCCTCATCCCTCCTGCATTCCTCTCGCTTTTCTCTCTGGCTTCTCCTGCCAATAGCTCCAGGCTTACTCACCCCAATCTGGATGCACATGTATTTAACCTTGCCTGGTAGTAATAAAAGGATTCTGTTTCAATATCAGGGCAATCCTTTTCACTTTCCTTCAAGGGAGAAATTAAATCAGGGAAACTTATTTGTTCTTGGAGAAGCTGCTCTTTATATGAAGTTAGTGATTAGACTGCTCTTTATATGAAGTTAGTAATTAGACTGTATCTATAAAATTAAAAAGTATGTATCCACAGACTTGAAGAATCTCACTGATGAGAGGATGTAGCTCGGTGGTAGACTGCTTGCCTAGGCTGTGCAGGGCCCTGAGTTTAGTCCTTAGAGAAGGAAGGAAGGAAGAAGGGAAGGAAGGAAGGAAGGAAGGAAGGAAGGAAGGAAGAAGGGAAGGAAGGAAGGAAAAAAGAAGGAAGGAAGGGAGGAAGAAGGGAAGGAAGGAAGGAAAAAACAAAGGAAGGAAGAAGGGAAGGAAGGAAGAAAAAAAGAAGGAAGGAAGGGAGGGAGGGAGAAAAAATCCCTCACTGGAAGGAATGTATCCTATGTAAGAATGTACAGGCATGCACAAAAGTTTGCTGAGATATTTGTACAAGAATGTTAATTACAGAGTTTTTGTTACTGCAGAGGAAACGGCTTGTTGATTCCCATGGTACTGGTCAAAGAAATTATGGTGCAGTCAAATGATGGAATCCATGAGGTGCTCCAGAGAAGACCAAGAGATTTATATGTGTTGATCTGCACAAAGGTCCAGGCTGTATTACTAAGTAGAAACAACCGTCCTAGCACAGGGCATATTTGGTGGGCACCAAATATGTGTGATATGGGAATATCGCTGCTACTCAGGACATGATAGAGCACAACTTGGTTGGTGTCCCATGGTGCTGTGCACTCCTGAGGTTATTTTGACTTATTAAAATGTGTATGAACACTTATATTATGTAGGTATACACATAAATATTTTCCCTGGGGTAAGGGGAACAAAAGAAACTTTGAAAAGTAGTGCCTTCGGGCGAGGGGTGAGGGGATAGGAGTTTTCACTTTCCTTTTTGTACCTTTTTGTACATATGTATTATCTAATCAAGTACTAGTATTCTTTAAACATCTGCAGATATTATCTGGTGAACGGGATTATGAGCTATGTTTGCTTTGTTCTTTATACTTCCCTGTGTTTATTTTTCAAATACCAATGTGTGCCTTTTTTTAAAAAAGCCACTAACATTTGCCATACACTAAACATAAATTTTGAAGATTATTCAAGTCAAGTTACCCACTTTCTCATGCAAAGCATTGCATTTCTCATGCTGCAACATTCCCTCCTAAGACATGTTTGTTTCTATTCGTGTCCCTGAAATCCTTGGGTGAGCGCTTTTTTTTTTTTTTTTGGTCCCCAGAGCAGCTAGTGGAATGTGGGATGGGGATGGCAGGTGGCTGCTGCTCCCGCCTCCCCTCGGACAGTCCCTGCCAGGTGGCCCGTGCCACCAGACTCCTCGGTGCCGCTTTCTGCGTGCCAGCTCTCGGGGAGTGTAGTGAAGATGGAGATGAGTCAGCAGATTTGCCTGATGGGAAGTTGGCCTGGTACCAGCACACTGCCCTGGCTGGCTTCAGGCGCCCGACTGCAGCAGAGAGTGGGGAGATGGGGTCAGTACCACCTCTTGGGTTCTGGAAATGAGCTCATCTCCTTTGGCTGCCCTGGGGGGACAGATGGCCCAGCCAGGAAGGGAGGGGCTTGGAGACAGAACCAAGAGCTTGTGTGCCAGCGCCACGGGTACTGGGGAAAGTCTGAGGCAGCCTGACTCTCACATCTGACCCCACCTTGAGGCAGGGGCTGTTCTTGGTTCCTCTACAACCCTGCTGACAGTAAGTTCTTCCTCATTATTTTTCAAGAATCCCCTCTGTTCCATTTCCACTGCCCCTTCTTCACTGAGGTCCACAACAACTATCAAAAGCCAAGAGACTAAAATAGTAATTTGGGTAAATTGGTGAAGTGGGGACTTCCTCCGTGCCATCTCGGAATCACCGTCTCTCTTCAGCTTCTCCTTGTACTTGTGGGTCACGTTGAAGGATTCCTTTAGCTTAGACCTGGCACCAGGCTCCTGCCCCACCATGTCTTCTGTGAGTCTGTTCTCCATTCCAGCCCCTTCTCAAAGAGCCCTAAGGACCGACCCACTGGCCATGCTTCATTCTGGGTGTCCTGGGAACTCTGTCTGGCTGGGTGTTCCTGCTGACTGGAAATAGTGCCACCTGGTTTCAATTTCCATGGTTTGGCCTTCAGAGTAGCCTCAGGGTCTCCATATTTGTTGCTTTCCATTGTTTCACTTGCCTTGAACTCGAGATGCTCTTTTTCAGAGGCAGAGAAATACCCTTATTGTTTGAAGCAAAGCTCCAAAGACTTCAAACTTCAGAGGAAGAACAATGAAGAGTGCATGATTCAACAGAACGTTCTCAGTAGATGGCAGCTCCTGTTTGGGGACTCTCAGCTGAAGAAGGGAACAGTCCCCGTCCTACTGCCATGACAGCTGGAAAGAGGTCACTTGTGGTTGTGCCACCAGGCATGTGAGAGGGGAAGACAATTTTATTGACCAACATTTTGATCACCTATATTTTTCCCAACAATTCTGAGTGGTGAGTTGTTGTTTTTTTTTTTTTTTTTTAATAGTAGGGGGAACTAAAGCTCAGAGCAGTTCTGTGAGTTCCTAGGGTCACACAGTTTAACTACAACCTTAGCCTCTCTCCTGCAAATCCCGGACTGTCTCTCTGGGCGACTGAGGGGACCCTACAATCTAAAGCAGTAAACCACTCCTTGGTAAGTGAATTAGCAGATTGAATGTTCAGATAGACCCACCTTGCCTCCCTGTGGATGCCAGGTGAGTGTGACCCAGCCTTGTGGTTGCTCACAATGGGAATTCTGTGCCAACACGGAGAAGAGATGGCAAGTCTCCACCTGTGGCATATAGGAGGCTTGCCCCGATCTTAATTCCCATGAAACTTTATCTTATGGAAGTCAAAGAAAAACCAGAGGGAGTTACAAAACCCTCCCAAGGCTCCAAACTTCAGAGCCTTTAGGCCAGAGGCCCGGTTTACTCCTTCTTCTGTGTGGGTAGAACTAATTTGTACAAGGTCATTGTCCTCCTGGCTACATGGATGCTGGTCTTCAGGCCTTTCCTTCCTTGTGATAGTAGGACTGAAGGCTGTCTGGGGTGACCAAGCCCCTGAGACACCTTCCTCTGGATAAGGGCAACAGTTGCTCCACTTAGAGAAGCAGCCTGCAGGCCTGGCTTTGGGCCCATGGTTGCCATGGCGAGGCTGGAATGGAGCCTCTTGTGCCCCAGGGCTGGCCAAACCAATATAAAAGTCAATTTTCAAGTAGAGGCAACTCTCAATTATTCACAGACTAATAGTTTGCTTTGTAGCCTTTTCTCCTCTTCACCCCTTTGCCGCCCCTCTCTGTCAGCTGCTTTTGGCTCCCCTCCCTCACACCCTGGAGAAGGGCTGGGCAGGAGAAGAAAAATCAATCAGCTTTGGAGTCTGTTTGGGATCACAATTGGCTTCAGAACAGGCTGGGTGGATTTCGCATATTCTTGCTAATCCCATTCCCGCTTTCCGTGTGCAGTAGACAACTACGTCGAGTTCTGTGAGCCTCTCTGACTAGCTAAGTCTTGCCAGGGAAAGAAACAGGAAGTCCGAAGTCCACACACCCAGAGGCAGCAGAGTCCCCGACTGAGCGGGTAGCTACACCTGACACCATCCTGTCCCGGGCTGCCCGCGTGTGCTTATTTACTCCGAATCTTTAATGGATGTCTCTATGGTAGATGGCAGAAACTGGGTTTTGGGAAGAGCAGAGCCCTCGGGTTTCCTCGTTTAAACAGTTATTTTCCCAAGTCAAATAAAGTATGAAAACTGCTCCAAAATATAATTCACATACTGTAGCAGCAGTCCACTCTTTCCCAGCAAAAAAAGACTGTTAAGATGGGTTACTTTTCCAATGTAAAGAGCAAAAAAGGATGTGATACCATGACTTGCCTTTATATTATTATTAATAATAAGGTTAACATACTCATACAGAGCATTAGATGCTATGCTTGATATTTATGAACTACTGTATCTAAATTTTTTTTTTAAGATGGGGGTCTCGCTATGTTGCCCAAGCTGGTCTCCAGTTCGTGAATTCAAAGCAATCTTCCCCTCAGCCTCCTGAGTAGCTGGGACTACAGACACGCACCACTGTACCTGCTTGCTTAAATCTTTACAACTCTGTGTGGTAGAAACATCAAGTGGGATTTAGAGAAGTGACTTGCTCCAGGTGGCTCAGGATGAGGGAGAACTATGTTGTCTCATCCAATTGACTGAGCCCATGACTCTTAATCTACCACACTGCTCCACTCTTCTGCAGTGTGACCCAAGTTACACGAACATCTTCTGCTAACCACAGCTATCATCCCCAGCATTAGCAGAACTCCAGGAATGCATTGTATTTGTGAATTCCCACACACACACTCTTCCTGCCCTTGCCATAACTAGCTTGATTCCTAACTTTCTAGCCTGAGAACTCTTCTGCTTGGCTGGACCACCCATCCCATTCAGCAACAAACTGGGTCCATCAGGTGCTGCTTGAATTTGTTTCTTCATCATTATTACATGCGGTTATTTAACTTTCTCCGTGTTTTTGTTTAATCTCTTTCAGAGTCAGAGTCGAACAGGAAGGTACTGTGTCATGCTTTATATGTATTTTAATTTGTCACTTTTCTAGCATGATACTGGGCCCACACCAAGCTCATCTTATGCATTTTTCTGATTGTTAACTGAATTGGGGCAGCCGTGTGGAGGATACCTTGTCATATCTCTCAGGATACTTAATATAGCATTGGGCATACAGTCAATGTCCAGTGCAGTTATTCACTGAGTGTCTGACTACCTAGAAAAAAGGACAATTCCAACAACCACAGAGGATTTACCATGCACTTTACATATACAATTTTATTTAAGGTTCACAATAATTTTGTGAGGTAGATATTGTTTCTACTTTTCATATATCCCCAAATTACACAGGTGGTAAATGTTGAGATGGGGGCTCATATACAAGTCCTGGCAGCAGGGTAAGGGGCCCACAGGCACCTAAGAATGTTGGCATGGGACCATCAAAGTTCTGACTCCAGGAGGTAGTCATGTAGAGATGGATAAGCAAGGGTCTAGAGAGTCCGACAGGCCAGGACTGAGGAAAAATGGAGAATTAAGACAGGGTGGCCTAGCCAGCAGCTCCCAGGAGCAGCCTACCCTGTGGGAAATCTCTGTCCCAGGCCGTAGGCTGAGTTCTGCCACCAAGATCCACTCGTGCTAGTCTGTTGTCTTTGGGCAAATGGCAGTAACCACTCCAGCTATTGCTTTCCAGTTGTTGGACTTCAGCTGATTCCAGTCAGATAAATCTGCATCAGATGAGAAAGAGGGCTCCCCAGGAGACTGTGGGAACTCTGGGATGTGGACAAGAGACAATGGGGTTAGAAGAATTAACAAAGAAAACATTCCTTTACATGAAACAATGCCCAGCTAGCTATTGTGAAGCATTTGTGGAGTGGGATTTTTTTTTTTTTTTTAGCTTGGAAATAAGAGAGTTTTTATTTCCCAGACCCTCTACAAACTACTGGAGCTGCTAGTCTGGGGCCGAAGGGGCCAGGTCTGTTCTAGGATTCCCAGTCTTTCGTGCCAGCTCTCTGCTCACAGCCTCCAGGATGTACTGTTCCCACTTCAGCCTTGAAAATCTTAACAACACTGAGAGTTGAAATAGACACCTACAGCATATGGGTATGGGAGGGAGGACAAAAGACAATGTCTTACTCCCCTATCCCACTCAATCCCGGCATACACTTATAGAAATCTTCCATCGGGCCTGCTGCTGTCTGTGCTGGGACTGCAAGAGAGGGGCAGCCAGCCTGGACCTCATGTTTCTTTCTGTCTCAGCATGTGAGACCTTCCATCCCCTCCACCTGTGAACAACAGGAGAGACTGTGTGCTTCAGGAGAGCAGATATTATGACTGTCTTATTTACCATTGCCTGCACTCAGTAGGTGTTCAATAAATATTTGCTGAGTATGTGATTTCACATTTCAACTTTTTAATCTGTCCCTCTCTGGAGTGCTGTGGCTGGTTCGGTGATTATATAAATGTGGCAGGCAAAGCGGGCATGGAATCCACTAACATGTCCACACGACCATCAGTCCTCAGAGAGCTCTGGCTCCTCCGGCTGCCTTCACCTAAAGATGGGGCAACTAGGTCCAGAGGCTCAGACGCATCCTTCCCGTTTTCCTTGCTTCTCTTCCTAAGTCTCCCTAACTAATTACACCTCATGGTTTTCTAAGTCCTATCTCTCTGGACTGGCACCCAGTCCATTCCAGCCTCTCCTGTGTCCTCACTCTCCAATCTCACCATCTCCTGTCCACTGTGTCCGCTGCTTCTACTCAGTGGTCCACTGCCCATTCTCTCCTTTCCCTCTGTGTTTGAGGAATTTCTTTCCACTTCAGGCTCCATAGGCATCACCTCCTCTGAGAAGTCTTCCTGGGATGCCTCTGGGCAGGCTCAGAGGTCACCTGTTCTCAAGTCTCAGAGTAGCCTCATCACTCTCACTACGTGTAGTTGTGAGCCATTTGTGTTCCTCGGCTTTCTCCCTCTCCCTTCTGGGGGATCTTTGAGAGGAAGCATCTTGTCTTCCACCCTGACCACCCTGCCTGTCCACCGCACGGAAGAAGCTCAAGGCAGAGCACTGAAGAATACCAGCTACGTTCACTCAAAGCGGGAACTTTTAAAAAGCTCTTTACGTACATTAACTCATTTAATCCTGCAAGAATTGTTGTTGTAAACAACAACTCTGTGAAAGGGATAATTATGATATTTATTTTTAGAATGTTTATTATTATAATCGTCGTGGCCATCTCATTTTACTGGAGAAGAAATGAAAACACAAACTAGTGAGTGGCTGGCCCAGAGCACGCAAACGTCCTCACCTCGTTCCCTCTTCCTGTTGGCTGGACAGTCTCTGCTCTGCTCCCAGGGCCTGCTCGTTCCTGCTTTCTCAGGAATGCTCCCCTTCTCCACTGCCTCCCCGGACCCGGTCACATTTTCCATGACAGGAGTCTTTATTCTCTAGCCCAAGCAGCAGTCTGGACCTCCCACAGCATTACAGGCCTCACGTAACTAACGGCAGTCTTTGATTCTGCTCTTGATTGTGTCATAATATTGCATTCTTTCCAACAGAAGGGGCGCTGTGCGCTCCTCAGCCAGGCTCCGTATCTCTCGACCTTTCTGTGCCCCTCTCTTGTGTTCGGCAGATGGTTAGAGGCATGACAGTGCTGAGTAAATACTTATGGATACTTTGACAGACCACTGAGAAGTTCTGCTGCATCTTCACTGCTGATTGGTGCTTTGTGACGTCATCAGGCTGACAACACCAGCTGCCCCTCCACTTCTAGGTATGTGTGGCTCCCACGCAGCAGGCTGAGGCTGGGGACACTTGGGAGCAATGTTAGTGGCCTGCTGTCTGCAGATCAGACCTTATTTGCAGGTCTCTGAGTATCTGTACTCTTCCTCTGATTTCCTTACCTGACCCTTGGAGAAAAGAAATTCAGCCGTTGAGCTGAATTAGGAACTGATAAGAAATAAAGTATAAGGGAATGTCCAGGAAAGAGGCCTGTTAATTAGCTGGTACTGGGATCTCAGATGTCACCTCTCTTTTTTCGGGTGTATCCCTAACAACCTAGCAATTCCTCTGTACTCTAGTACCACCCTGTTTGGAGAATGTACTGGAAGATCGGAGAAAGAATGTCAAGAGACCACTTACTGTTTACTCTGTGCATGACTGGGCAAGGCAATCTCTTTCTGGGTCCTATTTTCTTGTCTGAAAAATGACATGATTTCTAGCCAGCTAACTCCTTAGGGGCTGGTGTGTAGATTAAATGAGACAAGTGTGTCAGAGTAACTCTGCAGACCACAAGTCACACCACCTCTCCATCTTTCTGTCTGGCCATCTATCTATTCGTTTACTGAGCATGTTCAATAAGTATTTGTTGAGCCCTCACTAGTGCCAGATGCCGAGTTAGGCAATGAGGACACAGTGCAGGTATTTTTATCAACAACGTAATTCCTGATCTTGAGAAGCTGGTAGCTGGGTGGGGGAAAAGGCCTTAATCAGGTAATCACACTGCTGAGTAAATGAATACTCCATGAGATAGCAGGAAAGGAATTTTGTCCCATGAGACAGTGAACTGCAAAGGGATAGACCACATGACACGCCTTCTTGCTCTTGTGAGGTAGGTGGTGGTTCTTCCGCAGGGATTTGCAAAAGTCCTCTGGGAAGCTTGTTTCACATGCAGATTCCCGGGAAACAAACCCAGAGAGTATGACTTATGTCTAGAATCCCTCTGGAAACGTGTATGCCTAGCTGCCCCTCCAAAACACTTCTCTAAATGTTTCTCTCGTAAATGGCTGGAGACTATCACCTATGACATTTTTGCTGATTTTGTGTGTGTGTGTGTGTGTGTGTGTGTGTGTGTGTGTGTGTGTATTTCTAACAGATTCCACTCCAGGATATTCCTAAAGTTTGTCTGGTGAGCCGAAATATTTTCCTCTTTGCTTAAGCTGATGTGAGTTGGGTTTCTGTAATTTAAAACTACCACATCCTGGTTAATTTAGGTCCCTGCAGACCTCCATGATTTCCGCTGCCCAAGTGGTGAATACAAGACCTACAGGGCAAAGTTAGAATTTACCGTCAGAAAGAGCATTTGTCATGGTTACTCCAAGAATGAATATGGAGAAGCCCTCTGTCTTTACAGATCTGTGTGTACATTTACAGGCTGTCTGTGAGCAGTTGTGAGGCATACAATTCATAAACAATGAACAGCAGTAACTTTGCTCAAGATATTGATTTTTGACTAAATAGGATTGTTCACCATACCCTATGACAAAATAAAAATAGTTTTGGTTGGTTAATAAAGGCTCATGGTTGCAATGAGTCCATCACCATGAAACCACAGAGAGTGAGGATCAGCCGTGTGGGTTCTGGAGTCATTCTTTGGATTCAAGTCCTGGCTTTGCTACACCCTAGCTCTGGGATGCTGGACTAAATTAATTCTTGGAGCCTTGATTTCCTCATCTATAAAATGAGTATAATGAATAAGACTTATAGGGTTGTCATTAAATACACTATGTGTATTAGGAGTTTAAAACAGTGCCTGGCATACAAGCAGGTTTAATAATTCTTAACTATTGTTATTCAGATTTAAAAAGTTTGCAGTAGCAATCCCTAATAGGCTTCTCCCAGCCTAAGGACCTTTTGCCCACATACCCGTGTTAGGAACTCTCGTTTGTAACTTTACTTCCCTTTTCTCATGCTGATAAATACTATCTTTCCATCTAAATCTACTACTCCATCCCCTAGAACTTGGGCTTCCTGAACATTTCTCCTTTTTCGGCCAATTTGCCCAATTCCTGAGTCTCTCTGACTCTCCTCTCCAAACCCCAAGACTCTATTGTAAGCCTCTCTCCCCGAAGCGGTCTCCTCTGTAAGAATGGGAGCTCCCAGGGATCACTGAGCAGCTCCAAGCCCATCTAGGTCCCCTCAGCCCGGCCCACCCCATCCCGGCCATGGAGTCCCTGAGCCAGGCACCAGCTAGCTGAGGGTGGGACTCAGTTTCCACCCAGTGCCTTGAGCCTCGGGACCTTACTTATAAACTGGGCATAATATTACCCACTCAACTGCATTGCTTAGGAAATCAAGGTGATGATAAGAGCAAAGCCTGTCTTAATAGTCTTAACATTCACTATTATAACTATTGTTATTATTTGAATCTGCAGAGGAAATAAAACATGAAATTTCCTGCTGTGGTTGAAGACCCCGATACTTGTCACTACCATTTTGCCTCATGACTCTCTTATTGTGGTAAAATACACGTCATTAAATTTACCACCTTCACTATCGTTCAGTTGTATTAAATTCATTCAGATTGTCATATAATCCCCACAAATCTTTTCATCTTACAAAACTAGAACTCTATGCCCAATAACTCTCCATCCTTTCTCACCGTGAATCCTGGCAACCACCATTGTCTCTGAATTTTACTGTTCTAGGCACCTCCAATAAGGGGAATGACTCAGTATATGTCTTTTTGCAATTGGCTTATTTCACTTAGCATAATATTCTCAAAGTTCATCCATGTTGTTTTATATTTCAGAACTCTGTCCTTAAAGGCTGAAAAATATCCTTATATATTTATATCACATTTTGCTTACCCATTCATCTGTCAGTGGGTATTTGGGCTGCTTCCACGATTTAGCTACTATGAATAGTGCTGCCATAAACCCAGTATACAGGTATCTCTCCAAGACCCTGTTTTCAATTCTTTTGGATATATACCCAGAAGTGAAATTGCTGAATTGTATTGTAATTCTATTTTTAATTTTTTGAGGAACCATCATTGTTTCCCATAGTGGCTACAGTATTTGCTATGCCCACCAGCAGTTCACAAGGGTTCGTTTCCCCACGGTATCAACACTCACTTTCTGGTTTTTTGTTTTTGTTTCTTTGTTCGCTTTTCGTAGCAGCTATCTTACTGGGGGTGAGGTGGTTCATAAGTCTAATACCTGGTCTTAGTGATCTTTCCTGGAACACAGATCCTAGAACCCAATCCCCTAATCCATTTATTCATCAGAATTTCCATAAATTCTGGGGCCTTAATTTCACAGGTGGAAAAGCAAACCTCAGGGTGTATAAGCAGTCTATTCAAGGCTCGCAGCTGACAAACTAGTAGTTGAACTGAACAATAAATGTGGACAAATTGCCGTGTCAACATCCACAGCTCACTCTCTGATCTGAGTTCAAGGTGAGAACATTTCCTCTGAGGCCCTGGAGGCCAGACACCCCAGGCTGCTCTGCCCTTCCCTGGCTGTCCTGGGGCCTGCTGGCCAATGAACAGGAAGCAAAGCAGATTGCATTCATTACTTAACCAGGTCCCCACGTGCACCTGTTGTGGTGCTGGGTGCTGTTTATGGTTACAATAAAATATATAGCCCTAGCATTAGAAGGTTTACGAGAGATTCTTTCAACTCTCAAACTCAGAATTGAGAGAGGGGCAGCTGTGTTTGAGTGTGACCTACTTGAGAGAGGCCATAAAATGACTGCACTGAGTTTCGTTTTGCCTGATCTTTGTCCAAACAACAGCAGTTTGCAGAACTCTCCACCTGCAGCAGCTGGGCGGGGGTTCACTCGGACACGACACTCCTTGTTGGCGTTATGGGGATCCAGCCAGGATCCCAACCAAAGAGGACGGGTCCCATCCAGCGCCAGCTGACCTCTTCTACTTGAAAGTCATCTGTCCTAAGTTATTGTAACAACACCCTGGGGCATTAATGGTCAATCAGCCTTTTGAAAATGAACACAAATTTACTTCCAGGTGTACCTTGGGGCCACAGGTCAGTGACAAGAAGCACCATTCTTGTGGTAGGGACCAGCCCAGCCAATGAGGGCAGCACTTTTGAGGTAGGCAACCAGGGAAGAGAGAATGCAGACTGGCCCGGCAGTCAACAGTCACAAAGTAGGCAGCACTGGAGGGAACAGCTTTGACGGGAAAGAAGCATGGCACCAGAGGGACCTGCACAGAAGTCTGAGCTGATTAGGCTTGGACAGAAATCATGCCATTCAGAGTCCATGAGCTTGGAAATGAGATGGGGGGAATGCCGGGCTATACGGGCCGTGAGGGATACAGGACACATCACAGGCTTTAGGTGGAATGTGGAGTTAGTCACCAAAACATTAGGATGCAAGGAAGAGACTGGTTGTAGTTTTGACTCATCAGTAACATATACTTTAAAATACACTTTTCTGCTTGCCTCTGGCAGTTTTAAAAGTGGGTGCAACTGTCAAGTTCATATACATTAAAAAGTCATTATCTTTATATTCAGAGGCTGTGGAGTGTGGGTGGGAAGCTCAGATGCTGACCTCAGGGAATGTGGAATCAACTCTCAGCTTCATACTTAGTGTGAGCTTGTGCAAATTGCCTGGTTCCTGTAGTTCTCAATATTTGATCTGTGAAAAAGAGTACAGCACTGCTTGGCCCAAGACGAAACCAACACTCAGCAAGAGTTAAATTAATGGATTTAAAGCCAGGAGTAATAAGCAAGCAAAGAGGTACCCACCGTGTACAAGGCACTGAGCTAATTATATATGCAAACATATACTATTTAAGCTTATCCTTTTGACCAGGCAGTTGTAAACATCCCCATGCGACAAATGAGAACAAGAGAGGGTGATGCAGGATTGGCTCACTGTTGCACAAAGGTACGGGTGATGGCCGGGCACGCGTCCCTTTGAGCTGGCTTAGATCTATGCTTGCGTAAGGAAGCAGAGCAAGAGCCAAGATTCACCCCAAGTGTCCCCAAAAGACTCTGCTGCTCTATCTACAGTGAAGCCCACACATGTCCGGCACCTGTTAGCTGGGAGTTCGGGAGTAGTTTTGGCAAAGAGAAGGCAGGTGGGTCAAAGGAAGAAAAAGGAAATTTATCTGACTTTCAAGACAAGACACCCTTCCACAGACCCAGACTTCTTCTCATTCAGCTTATTTCAGACCTGGGAATTCTGCAGCATCTCAGTCTTGGAAAGGATTTAGAGGCCAATTAGTCCAGCCACACCATTTTACTGACAGCTCAGAAAAGGCAGGTAACTTGTCCTGTGTCACACAGCTAGATGATGACAGTCCAGATGAAAACCTTGAGGCTGTTATTTCCATCTCCTCAGATGGCCCCCAAACTGCTCATTTTCCAGATCTATCCTGTAAGACTTTCTCCCTGTCCCGAGCTGCAGAGCTTTGGACAGAAGCCAGTGCTTCAAGGGGCAGCCGGAGGAGGTGCACCTGGGGAGGCCAGTTAATTGTATTCACTTCAGGGGGACCAAATGGAATCAGCACATTAACATGGCTAGTGTGCCTTGAACTGTCTAAACTAGCCCTGAATACTAACCAGGAGGCTTAGATGGAGCTAAAAATAACTGGCTAATCACCGCCAGGAAGAATTAACAAGGACTCCGAAGAAAGGAAAATGTCTTAATATTCCATCTCTCCAGCAGCTGGGCTCCAGCTGGGACCGAAGCCTCCTCCCAGCTTCCATTGGGCAGGTAATTAGGCAGGACAGAGGCTGAGCGCTCAGAGGGACTGAGGGCCTGCTCAGGCTTCAGGGGGGTCATTGGAACAGGGTTATGTGGGGTGAGGTGAACTGGATATCATCAGTGGACCCAGAAGAAATGAGCTGCAGCAGGAGATAGGCTTTGAAGAATAAAGCAGTCGTCATCACAGTGTACGGCTCTTCTCCTTGCAAGAAGTAAAATCCTTATAGGGAAACAGCATTTGATTTTGCTCTCAAAGTCTCCCGTTCCCCACCCGGCAGGTACCGCCTGCTGAAAGCATCCATGGGGTCCACACCCTGGGGCCATATTGAAATGAGTTCTCCCTGGCAGCCTCCCTCTTGGAACAAGGACAGGGCAGACCTACAGTAACCCGAGCGCTGAAACAGAGTACAATGTTTGACCACCTCCAGAAAGTGCTACCGGAGTCATTCATTCATTGGACCTGAAAGAGCAAGAATAAGAAATGATTACTTCCAGTTAAAAGAGGTTAGTTTAAGAGAAATAAAGAATTACTGTTTTGTGGAGGGCAAGGTAATACTCAAAGAGCTTACTTCCTCCAAAAGGTATGATCAGTTTAAATATGAATACCAATTGGTTTAAAAGATTCACAAATGGCAGATATATTCCTAAAAACAACTGCTAGTGAAGAGCTGTTTAGGAACATATCTCTAAATGTTCGGTTCGACATCTTGGGCTAGACGCTCCTGATTCTTCTGCCAGTATTTGCTGAGGGTCGGTGGCAGAATGAGAGTTAGAAGAAGAGTTTGGACTTTGGGGTTCAGTGCTGTTGTAACTTTTCCTAGCAGGATGTGCTTGTCAAAATAAGCTCTCTGGATTCACATGCACACACAGATGCTGGAGTATCTTCTTCTCTGGGTTGTAGGAAGACTCAAGCAACCCAGCAACCCAGCACTTCATTTGTGCTAAGATGCAGTACAAACGCCACTGTCCTGCTACACTGAGAGACAGATGCGCACTGGCAAGCTGTTGGCAATCTTCCCAATGCACAGATGTGAATAAAGAAGTCTTTAATGCTCAGCACCCACACACACTCCCTATCCAGTCCTTCCAGAGAAACAGGGTCTCCTCCTTTCTCCACTATGTGTTCCAGGCCTGGGACACTAGTGGCTGGGTGGCCACTGCCATGGCCCATGGGAAGGGTGCTGTTGGCAAGTAGCAGAGGCTGATTTCAGGAAGCCACAGCATCTCGGTGTTGTTTTCCCGCAGCCAGCAAGGCCCCCTCCTGCTGCGTGCGTCACACTGCAATCCCCAGGACGAGAGAGAGGCTGCGTTTCAAGGAGAAAGGCTGTGGGCTGCAGAGGATTCTGCCTGGGGCATGAAAGAAAGCCAGATTCATTCAGAGGTACAAAAAGCCCACTGGCATTGGACTTGTTTGTGATGCCCCTCCCCATTATTAAGTGGTTTGCTGCTGTTTCGTCTTTATCTGGCATTATTCAAAACCCCCAGACAACATAATGACATTGGAAGAGAAAAGAGAAGTTAGAAAATCAGGTTACATTTGCAGCTGTGTCACATACCATTCGTGTGATGCTAGCAAATAATTTAACACCCTGGAGCTTTATCTGGTAAGAGCAGAAAGAAGCGCTGCCAGCCAGTGCAGAAGGCTGCCGGATCCGCTGGAGGTGGTGCCTGGGCAGGGGCTTAGGAACAGCAGCGTCCCCTTCAGCTGTGAGGCCACTTGTTTCCTGAGCTGTTACGTAGACGATTATTAACAATAACGTGCATTAGCACAGCACCTTTTATTTTCTTGAAGTTTTCCGAGGTGTAAAGTGTTGCTGAAATTTGTTCTTTTTAGAGTTCTGACAAATACACACAGTTGCGTGAGTACCACTGGGATGGTATCTTCTGAGCCGCTTCCTGAGCCCCAAGGAGGACTTCTTCCGGAATCCTGTATGGGTGGAATCACACGGCACATACCACAGTACATTGAGACTCATCGAGGTTGTAACACACATCTAAGAACCGAATCCTTTTTATTGCCGCATAGTAAATAATTCTATAGACGTATCACAGGGTTTTGTTTTTGTCATACTAGGGATGGAACCCGAGGCCTTCGCACTGAGCTACACCCCCAGCCCCTTCCTCGTTGTTTTCTTTTGAGACAGGCTATCACGAAGTTGCTAAATTGCCCGGGTTGGGCGAACTCATAATCCTTCTGCTTCAGCTTCTCAGAGTGCTGGGATCACAGATGTGGACCACCCCCCTCAGCTTCTTTATCGATTTGCATACTGCCATGAACAGTTCAAGAACTCTGAGCAGCCAGAAATCCAGGAAATACATGCTCTAAAATTGTATTCAGGATACAAGCAAATGAATCTAAGTTTGGAGAAAGCATGGAGACACATGTGGGGAAAGGAACCCACGAGGAAGCCCAGGATATGAACTCGGAACACAGTTTACAACGAGCCACGAGAATAGCAAGGGCCAGGGATGCAGGAAGGCCGGAGAGGGACCCACAGGGGAGATTTAGCCTCCTGTTAAATCCCTCAGGCATCTCCTTTGTCTATGGTTTAGCCACCTGGTTAAGCTGTTGCTGATGGCCTGGAAGAAACGGTGGGAAACACATTGACAGTTTGGGATGATCCCAGAGGAGCTGGGGAAAAATGCAGGTAAGTGAGTTGTATCCTGGGTCAGCTCTTTTCAATAAGCAGCATCCCCAGCACCCCCATTTCCTATCTCCACCAGGTATCCCCCTTGGAGACATTCGGGGTCACCAGCTTCCATCCTGTCTGCACTTTTACTAACACTTGCACCTCACTTCTTCCAGCCTCTGACACTGACAGGTCCTCCCTGCTGTCAAAGCCACGCCTGTCCCCCTTCTTCCACCCACCTGTCTCACGTTGTCCATCCCCCCATCCTTACTTACCCCCCACCCCACCCTATGCACTTACCCGGGTTTCTGTCCCCTAAATACAAACATCCCCTGGTCCTCACACCTGCATCTCTCTCCCTCACCCCTCACTTGAGCTTCTGAGCTCCACTGACTGTTGCCACTTTCCCATGTTGCCTTCACTCCACCAAGCCCCTGCTACCAGCCCTGGGCAGAACACAGGCCCTGGGAAGGAAAAGATGATGAAAGAATAGACACGAGTACACATGTGTATGTATATTAAAATATACTTAAATTGATGATATCTTGGGAAAAAATTAAGATACTGCTGGACTTTATCAAAATATAAGTCAGTGCTGATTTTATTTTGCAATACACCAGAGGAGGACAATACAGTCTTTTTGGTGTTAGGGCCTCTGAAGACCTTCTTGCTCTGGAAATTAGGACTTACAGTCCTTCAAAATCAACATTCTCACAGGGTCATCAGTAAATGACTAGTAGTAAACTCCAGTGGTTATGTAGGTCTTAGACTCCTCTCCCACACCGACGCCTGTGACCGCCGTCCCCTAAAACCGCTCTCTTGGCTTTTGTGATTTGGTACTCCTCTGGCTCTCCCCCAGCCTCTCTGACCATTTTTCCTCTGCCGCCTCCTAAGCTGTCTGCCCAGTACGTCCATCAGACATGATGTGTCCGGAGTTCTGTGCTTGGCCCACTTCTCTCTGTTGTCTTTGGGCCACCCAACCCCTCACCCCACACACACACACTTCATGGCTTTCACTGTCACCTGGAGCTCCCATATCTACATCTGCAGCCCTCCGACTCCCCAGGTTTTGGAACCATTTATCTATCTGCCATACTTATGCACTAAGATGGCATCCAGCTAGAGATCCACATGATTCCGGTTGCTTTGTAACAAATGACCACAATCTGAATGACCTAAAGAAACAGAAATTTATTCTTTCACTACTCTGGAGGTCAGAAGTCTGAAGCTGAGGTATAATCAGGGCCACGATCCCTCGGGAGGCTCCAGGGGAGCCTTCCTCTC
>PVJO010022186.1:0-28544 GCA_004026905.1 Hystrix cristata | reverse complement strand
AGTCTGGGTTCTGTTCATAAATTTTTTTCCTACCCCTATGTCTTTGAGGGTTTTTCCTATTCTATTCTCCAGTAAATTTAATGTTTCTGTTTTAATGTTTAGATCTTTGATCCACTTTGATTTGAGTTTAGTACATGGTGAGAGACATATATCTACTTTTAATTTTCGACATGTGGTTAGCCAATTTTTCCAGCACCATTTGTTAAATAGGCTATCTTTCTTCCAGTGAGGGTGTTTGGCTCCTTTGTCAAAGATGAGGTATTTGAGTGTGTTTGGGGTTGTTTCTGCATCCCCCAATCTATTCCATTGATCCTCAGGTCTGTCTTTTTGCCAGTACCATGCTTTTTGAAATGTGTACTTTTAATATTGTTGAAATATCCTGTTATAATTGCTCTGATGTAGTAAAAGCCTTCCTTTGTGATATATTTTTGCAACTCTTCTCATATTGGCTCTTTAGTATGGCAGTATTAAGTTTGAGTAACTAATTTTCCTCGTGCTTCCCACTTCAGAAGTAACCACAATAAAAACTACTCTTCTGATCAGCAGCCTTAACATCCATTTTAAATGTATAGAGTATAAAATATTTTTGTAATCTACAATACTTATATTGAAGATCCAGATTATACATTAAAGTCCTACTAACTATTCATTGCCCCTAAGCGCAAAGATGGCTAAGTAAGTTACAGGACCTATGAAGGTATATAGGTGAAAATATTCCATCAAAAACAACTGCATGCATAGGCCCTGAAACAGAAATGAAGCTAGTATTTTTAAATATAGAAGGGACAACTTCACGCCTCTATGGCAGCAAAATACCAAAACAGGAGACAGTTTGAGTAATGTAATACGAGTGAATGGCAGTGGCTAGACAACGTAGATGCTCACAGGGTTTCACTGAAAGGGTAGCAGGCAGCAGGCAGCAGGGGCTTGATACAATCGCATTGCTCACTTAGAAAGGAGACCCCAGGCATCACCAGAATGAATACAGTGTATGTGGGAAAAGAATGGACGCAAGCATTAGGGCTGCATCAGCATCATGAGAGACGATTTTATAGACTGCAGTTTCTGTTATGCAGAAACTCAGAAGTGTTCTGAAGAAAGGTATATTATATTTTGCAAGTAGATTGTACAGAAGTTGAAATCAATTATGTTACTAAGAAACCAGAAGAATCATGGATAATATCTAGGTCCTCTATCTAAATGAAAGATAGTGTTAAGGAAGGAGGGAATGGAAGGGAGGGGTGGGGAAGAGGGGGAAAACCAAGAGGAATTATGTACAGGTACAAAATAACCATGATGAATGTGACCATTATGTATACAATGTACCAATACATGCTCTTGGTAAAAAATTAAAAAAAAAAAGTGCAATTTACCAGCCTCTAGAACTCTTAGTAGACACCAATTAACGTAGACGGGGGTTAAGGGAAAAGGTGGCAGATCGCTTACTTTTGATCGGCTGCTCCATGGCTGAGACGTCTATTGGGCATTCCAGACAAGAAATGTATGAAGTCGGCGGGTGCCAAATGCTGAACATCAGCATCATACATTTCATGTGTGATGTCATAGGATAGCCAGAACAATTAGGGTCATTGTACTTAGAAAAGAGAGAATTTCTTTTCCAAGGTGAAATCTGTATGTTTTGCTCTCCGTTTCTGGGACAGGTCATGTTTACATGCTATTCTGAAAGTTCATTATCACTTTTGTTCTCTAGAATCACGACCGTTGGCAAAAATTCACATGAAATACATTATGCACTAGCCTTGTATGTGTTGATACTGTCTAGAAGCAGCCTCATGTGTACTGTATCCTTCTTCATGTGGGGTCAGTTAAATAACTTCTACATTTTCATATTATTCTGCATTTCCCTTCGTGGTGTTTACCAGAAGTTAACTAATTTACTACAAGATATTTTTTGGTATGTTCTTTTTCATATAGAGAAAATAATTTTATACAGCTTTTATATAGCTTCATCCTTCCTTCTGGTTGTATCTTACCTTTTTCACAATTAATTTTCTAGTAATTCTTTCAGCAATAGTAAACAGTAAATTATATTTGTTTTACTTTACATAATACTAGTTGCATGTCTGAATATAGTTTGTCTTTATTCTTGAATCATAGCTTACCTGGTATTTGAAAATTTGCCTATCAGTTTGAAGATGTTCCCACATTTACTGTATTCTAATACCTATTGTTTATGAAAATCTACCATGGATATTGTCACCTGTAAGCATTCTGTCTTTGGTCTTCAGAAACTTCTATGATACCTTCTTGGTCACTTGATGTCTGAGTTTCATTCAGAGTTAGCGAGGTATGGACTCACTTTTATTTTTTTCCACACTGAATAGAGTTGTAGTCAATGTGAGGGCTTACACAAACTGAAATGTATTCAATTTTATGAAATGTCAGCCACGTATGATAAAATACTTTCTCACTCACTCTCCATTTTTGCAATGTGGAACAGTTTCTATGTGTATGTTTGTGCTTTATATTGCATTCTCCACATCCTCTTGTACTTTCCGCAAAGCAAAAATATCCTCCGCATCTTTCAATTAATATATTCTCTTGTTAGATTATAAACCCACTTTTTAAAAAGTTGTTTGAGTTATTTCACTAATCACATTTTTTCATTCTGGACTTTGTTTTTTCACATCTTTCCATAGTTTTTCAAAATGGCCTGCACTAATTGTAAAAGCTACATTCTGGTTATTTTTTAATTTTTGATCAATAAAATTACTTATTTTAAAGTTCTTTTCTGATTATCCTCTCATCTCTAATTTCCTTAGGTGTACATTCACCTTTTAATAGTAGCTTCTTATGTTGCTCATAAAAAGACAATTTTTCACATCCATTGTAATTGTGGTCTGTGAGCTTACTTTGTTCAGGAGTTCCACGTGAGCCTTTGGTTGTGGGAGTTTCTTTCCTGGGTGATTTTGTGGTCGCATTTGCTTAGGCTATCTGAGGTTACCTGCCAATTACTATATGTAAGTTTACTGAAAAGTATGCATATGTTTCAACCCTGGAGTTTCAGAGCCTTTCTTTTTCTCACTTTGCTGTTTTCCTTAACATAGAAGATAAGAATTCAAATAGTCTTGTCAGTAAGTTTAGGGAGAATCATGCCCTTCATTGATAGTCACCAGGTTTGCATGAAATTTTCTGAAAATATCCTGGAAATCTAGACAAAACTGCCCACTGAGAGATTAGGGGATCTCACTGATAAGTTGCATTGAACAAAATATATTGGCTATCTGCTGTTGATGACATTGGAAACAAATGGTACATACTGAGCCTAATTCCCTTAATGGCTTAGAGACATATTATGTTTTCAAATTCTCTCTTTTTCTATGTTATCATATGTAGAAAGAAGAAGAAAACATTGAGCCCATGTAATATGGCATGTGTTTTATAAATAATACCATATTTCGTTCTCACAAACAGCCATATTCCCTTTGCAGAGATGAGAAAAATGAGGCTGATTTTATCCATGATCACAGAGCTAGCAAAACAATTCATATTCAAGGTTATACATCTCAGGAAATATTACCCTTACTAGGCCACACTGCTATTAGAATACATCCTGTAGAAAATTTTATTATGTTCGGTTTATAGTCAGTGGTTGGTCTTGAGCAGCTAGCCTCTAAACCAACAGGAAAGAAATAAAAAACGTTCTTATTACTAAGTAGGGCACGAGTTTCCACAGGGTGAGTATCTGGAGAAAAATTTGACCTCTCTCTCCCAGTCTGTTGTCCCTTCTCTGTCATCTCCTACACTGGCCTGAGGAGTACTGCTGGGATATACAGTGTACTCTGCCTTGCTTTGTACTTCTGTCTGGGTTCTTTCCTATAAAGACCATAACTGCCTCATGGTTCTTTAACATAAAGTCCCAAGCCTTTTCTGAACTTTACCTTGCCATATATAGCTCTGCCATGGACATGATCCCCTAAGTGCATTAAATTTACGCTGCTTATCCCATTCCTGAGTTTTTAATCTCCAAAATAATGAAAGTAACTTCTCCTTTTAAGCTTATTCCTCAAATGCTAAGACATCACAGTACTGCCTACTATACTGAATTATTGCTGTCAGCGTAGGGATGACTGACTAAAGATCTAGAGCTTATATCTAGAAAGAACAGAAAGGTTCACTTAGGAGAAATAAAGATGAGAGAAATAGAGAAGGACAATGCATGGAGACGTAAGGAATTTTGAAGCTGTGGAAATCTGTGCTGCATCAGGTCCATGGTAGGGTTCTTACAAATACAACTTTTCATTAAGCTCTTCAATTGGGGCTATCTCAAATGACCTCATGGTGGAAGAATTGAGATGGAGAGCTCTAATTAGTGACCATGGTGAAATCAGGTTTTAAAATACAGTAGAAATCAATGGAATATAATATCTCTAGTTTTATCTATGTATCCATGCATATAGCTACTTATCTACCTATTCTATCATCCTTCAATGTAATTAAAATCCAATGTCAAATAATATTAAATGTATTATAATTTACATATATAGTGATTGCTTCTACTATCATGGAAAATCAAGAGTTAATATAAAAAGTCCCCACTTACTGAATTTTGGAACATTCTTATATAAATAATAGTTTATAAGAAAAATATATCTTTTTATTATAGTTTGTATTTTTAAAATTTATTTTATTTTATAGTTTGTATTTTTTAAGTTTTTGTACTGATTCATATATCCTTCCTTTATTTCACCAGTCATTGTTATGTTGTACAAACACCTGCAGAGTGCCTGCCATGTTGAGGGACACACAGCACTTTAAGTGGGCGATTTAAGAACTTTAAAGCACTAGTAATTTGACAAGCCTAGATCATAACAAATTTTAGTCCTGCACAATGGGTATGTCAAGACAGAAGGGAAATTGAAATGGAGAAATGAGTATCAGATAATCCAAAGCAAAGGACTTCTCTATAAATAACCTATTAAAACAAAGAAAAGCTATTTTACTAGAATTTTCTTTGTGATTGCCTTCATTTTTCACCTCATTTTGCCTCTGCACACGCAGGATACTTATTGCTGTCAGCTTGAGTGATTCATGACATTATGTTCATAAAACCTAACATGAAGGATAATAGGCTGAAATGCTCAGTCAGCCAGAATTAGACTTAAAATTTCATGCCAGTTTCGATATTTTTATATTATTTCCTCCAAGTACTCGGAATATTCAGGTGCTATTAAACTTCAGGGGTATTGGATTTCAAAGAAAATAGTATATTCATGATAAAAAGTCACTATACTACGCAGTATATTTTCCCTGTGTTTACAGTTATGTTAATCGTCTTAGAAATAGTTAAAAACACACTACAGTAAATGGATTCAATAAAATCAAAAATGAAACTCCCAGGAAATCTCACTTACGGACTGAACCAAATGCAACTGTCATTGTCATAGGGAAAAACTGTTGAGTATCTGTTTCATATGATTCAACCTAACATAATTCTGAAGCCTTATTTTCCAGCCTTTTACAACGTGGTTTTGTGAGGAGCACTTTCTTGAGTAATTATAGATGGTGTTCATTCATGTTCGCCTTGCAAGAACTTGGAATAGAAATAAAAACTATATCTGTCAGCAAATCTCTGTGGTTTATACCCTATTACAAATAAAGAACCAAGACCAAGCTTACAATTCTGAATTGCCCTTTTAAAGAGAGAACCACAAACTTTCCACCCATTTGTTCAAAAGAAGAACAGTCATTCCTTTTCCTTTTGGCTTGTAACATTTGAGTAATGATAGTATTCAGCATTGTTTAATCTGCTGTCAATAACCAACCATCTTACTAGACATTCGGTTCTTTTGATTAGCACCGTGATCCACTAAGTAGTTAAGCCAGGTATGAAGGCTACACTATCATTCTTGAAGCCAAAGAGATAAGGCCTTATGCAGGTCGCTATAAAGTGATGTTTCACAAAGTATTTATTTACCAGTAAGATACAGTAAGAAAGTAAAATTAGCATGGGATGATCTCAGGAAAGCAATACGTATTTCTGGATTAGACACTGAAGTAAAGTAAATGTATGATAAATTGACAAATTCACATTGCCAATGTCATGAAAAATGATGCAGCAAAAAAAATTAAGATGTATTTTTCATTTTTGAGAAGGGAGATTTTCCTATTAGCTACTAGTTTATTGCGTCCTTAACCTGAAAAAATGAAGCACTAGTGTTACAGAAGCCCACTGCGAGGGAAACTCCTCACTTTCCGAATGTACACTGGAAGTATGAAACTGCACCTGGATTTGTCGTGCTGTTAGTAGGCCTCTGCTAAGAGAGTAGTAGTTGCAAACACATACGTGGGTTTGCCAGTAACAACTCACAATTTGTGCAAAGTTGAGTCTTCGAAACTGAGCAAATTTGCTCTCAATTTCCCGCCAGCGCTTGCTGAGCTGGATCTGAGTTGGCTCCACTGCCATTGCGGCCCCATCCTCAGACAAGCCCTCAGCTTGCCTACGTACAGCATTCAGCTCCTCTTTCTTCTTCTGCAATTCACGGTCAATTTCCTATTGAGCAAAATCAATACAGGGCCCAGGGCAGTTAGCTAACCACATCAACCAACCTGCAAGCAGCAAATACTTCTCTCAGAAATTTCATAGGCTGTTGTTCCTTTATTGTCCTCTTTCAAAATTTACAGATATGGAAGGTGTCACTGTCATCCTCACCCAATGAGCCAAATATTATCTCAGGTATCATTTGAATGCTCAGTTTTCAATATTCTAGGTAAGAAAATATTAAACTGATCTAACAGTTTCTTCAGAATCCATCTAGGGCTTTGAGGGTTGACCCAAATTGGAAGGATTACTTATTCTTTATTAGGGACCATCCAAGTTGAATATATTATAGAGGGCCAGTGAGGAAGTTACTTCTCTTTTGAAGTTTTGAGGAACTCAACAGAGAATGAAGCAAAACAAAACATGCAAAATAATAACAGAAAAGACATTGTCAGACAATATGCAAATAAATCTATAGAGATTTGACACTGAAGTGTGAAGATGCTCTGGTGAAATGAGTGTGCTAACATGAGAAAGAAGTCGTCCATATATCGATAGGTCATTAGTTCATCTGGAACAAAGATACACAAAGTCAATTACAATTTTACCAGAAAACACATGACATTGCTTAAATCATTGTACACTGTCTAAAAGTAAAACATTTTATTCATTCAACATAATGCCAATTGAATAACATTTAATACAGTACATTCACCAAAACAAAACACAATACGAAGAAATGCATCAAATCAAAGGGAACACTAAGAGAGAAAACAAAAACATCAATATTTTAAATACGATCTTTACAGATTAAGTAATTAAATTAGCAATAAAATCTAGTATTGACATTCTAAAACAACGTTACCTTTATTTTCCTTTCATCTCTGGGTTCAGGTAGGCTGGCTAACTTTTTTTCAATGTCATCCAAGCATTTCAGGAGATCATCAGCCTGCCTCTTGTACTGATACCACTGATGAGAAATTTCTAGAGCCTTTTTTCTTCTTTGAGACCTCAAATCCTGTTCATGGTGCAGATATTATTAAAATATCAATATATATATATATATATATATATATATATGTATAGTACAATGTTGGCTGTAGATATTTATAAAAATAATTTGAGTCTCTCATCTTTTTGTACACTTTAGGTTTAAAAGCACACTTAAATGCAAAACATACTGATGAATGATTAATAACATATTTATGTGACAAACCTATGGATACAAGCTAAGAAGCCTGAAAAATACACTTACTGTATTTTCCCTTGGCGTGTTCAAACTTGTTTGGAACTCTTACCATATTTAGTTGGCTTTTAATGAGCTATCTAAATTAATGTGTAATCTGTATAAAATATTTTAATAAATAAATACAACTGACTTAATCAGATAGTTGCAAAAACATAGTGATTTTGTATCTGACTTCTAAAATAAGTCAAATTCTAAAATTTATATGGTCAGCCCTGAGCTCATCAACAAAATTGTAAGTTTATGTGACCAAGCAAGATACATTCGTGGTTTTAAAAATGCCTGTAAAAATGTTTAATGGGCTATTAATATTGTGTGATTAAAATATAAAGTCATTTTGGTTATCTTATAAATTGTTCCAAGCTACATGGTAGAAGTGTGTCTACTGTTCTTATAGCTGTAAATGAACACAACGATGACAATTTAAATATTAGAAAAATTCTTCTTTCTTTCAAGGCTAGTATAACCATTTTTCAATTATTATGCCAAATCATATTCTAAATGTAAAATGATTAGCTCTATAAAGTGTATGAATTTCAACCCACCTAATGAGATAAATAAGAGTGACTGATTTAATTAATCAGCAAAGAGGGGCATTAATCATTGTGCTCCTGTCGTCCCTGGTCAATAAAATTAGTCTAAATGGCATTTTATAACTCCTGGGAACATAAGAACTTTACATACAACTTTCATTTCTTCAAAGAGGCAGCATTTAGGGTATTTTGTACAAATTTAACTTGAGTAAAAGAAAATAATGCCTATCAAAGAACGGCTGAAAAATTATTTGCATTCGAAAGTTTTGACCTTCTTGGCAATATTTCATAACGAATACAGTTGGAACAACTTGGCAAGTTAACATAGTTTCTGAATTCGGTGGCATAAACTGGTTTAGCAAGTAGAGGTGATGTTTTTCATTAGTCACTTGTAGCAGATATTTGCAAGAACGATCAAGATTTCATTCTCAATTTTGCTTAACATTGGGGATATAAAATTGACTGCAGTCCACATTTTGTAATGCATTTCTAAACCTCCCATGGAGGTAATAAATGCCTGAGATGAGTCCAACGGAATGCTGTTTCTTTCAAAGGTACCAAGATACAGCCACATGAATGAGAGTGGAGTGGCGCCTTATCCACGACACAAAGCACATCTTTGCCAAAATAAAGGGCTTGATGGTAATAAATCTGAAATACTTTTTGTTTTCTAAGCATAATGCTATACGTAAAAATATTTAGAGAGACCATACTGATTTATTCAGTGGCATGCCAGGTAACCATTACATACCACTGTTCCCCAGGATGCATATCATCATATGACCAGTGTAGATGCTTCTGAAAGCTTGGTCACAGTCAGAAGGGTATGAATTACACAGCTTTCTGATTTTCTGAACACATTACGGTTTGCTTTGCACTCTGCTTGAGGAAGAAGCCTTTTCTATTTACTATATTTATCAGCAGTTACCTTCAGAGCACCTGCTGGCCAATTAGACTTTCCTTGTGGATTCCTTACAGGCACAATATTGTGTAATTACATTCTCAGCAGTGTTTATTTGGTTTACTATAGAAAAAAAGGTTTTATCCTCTTATTTGCATACAGAAAGCAGATTCCACCCACCTACTGGATGGCTCTATCTACACAACTACATAGCTCTAAGAGAGTGATTTACAATGAGAAGCTTGGCAATTAACAATATTAGACAATCAGCCATGCATGCGAATAGTGAATATTGCAAAATATATACAAAAAGGTTATTCCACAAAAATTTACATGTCCAGTCTCATTCCAAGAACTTTCTAGATATTATTATAGAAAACTCAACAGCTTATTCTGTTCTTCCTGTACAGTCCAAGTGAGTCACGTGGGTACTTGAGGCCATACACTACTGCTTAGTATTAAAACAGTTCTTCAAAGGCACTACAAATATTTTTGAGGATTCCTATATAGTGAAATAAGACTCTTGTATATGCATAGTTAGTTGCAAAGAGTGACTCTTACTGGTACAATAAAGCTTATTTTTTTTTAAAATGAGCTAAATCCAGGTCTTACTAAACAAGCATAGTTGCCAAAAATTGAACCTAGTCTAAATAAAACTGATAAACTAAGAGAAGCAGGAATAATGGAGAACATATAGATTGGTTATTCTGGTTGTTAGTGCAGGTTTTCAACACAAATACAAAAGTAGCTTATACAAATAAAATAGATTAGAAAATTAAATGTATAAATACTAGTATGAATGATGCGTTTTGGTGTCTTTCAATATTATTCAGAAAATATATCTGAACAAAAACAAACACAAATTTTAAGCAACATGACTTTCAAATTCAGAAAACTAAAATGTTAAATAAAACATACATATTGAACAGAAAAATGTGAATTTCTGGTGACTAAGATTCTTAAGCAGATTTTATTTATGTACAATATATTTTATCCTACATATGAGAAAAATCACAGGCAAGGTATATTATAATTTCAGCTCTAATACCTTGAGAGCATTATGTTTTGTCTGTAACAGCTGCTGTTTTATCTTTATTTCCTCTCGCTTTCTCTCATCTGTGATTCTTTGTTGTAAGTTGTCTCCTCTTTGCAACAATTCTTTTACAGTACCCTCATTGTCTTCACTCTGATTAAAAACAACAAGTACAGTCTTCATTTTGGGTTTTTTTTCTTTTTTAAAAAAAGCTGTACATTGTTAACAGAGATAATAAAACATGTTATTTAAACACACACAAAAAATCCAATTTAAAACTTTCAGAGCATGTTATTATAAAATACTGTGCTAATAGCTTTTCTTTTGTATTTTAGCTTTTAAAAGACATAAGTTTCCTTTCACTGAATTCTAAAGTATACATATGTTTGGGGGGCATGGTCGGAAGATGGGAGAGTAAGGCTCTTTCTCATCAGACATGTGATTGCTGTAAAAATAGTCTTTTAAATTTGATTTTTAGCATAGTTCTAAAACTTAAAAAAGTTTGGAGAAGTAAATTAATCTTATTATTAACAATATTAAGTGATCTATATAGGAATATGTATGTATGTACATAAGAATGAGATGGCAACACATTTTAAAATATTAACATGCTACTACATGATAACATTTTGCTTAAATGCACAATTCCTGTCAAATATTGCAAATAATTAAATTTTAAAATATCATATGTGTCAATTTTACATAAGGAATACCAACTCAGCATTAAAAATAGATTTTAAAAAATAACTTTAAATTTTTTAACATATATATTGTTCTTTTATGCTTCAAGAACAATAATTTTATTAGAAATAAAATGACTTGAATAAGTGCTAGTCTAACATATTTGGATATGTGGCCATGTGATTCTTTCATCTCTAGTTAATCTGCCTTTCAAATTGAAATATGAAAAATTTCTATCAAGGAAGCTCACCATGCCATGAAACCCAGTATACGCCCATGAGCTAAAGGTAATAAAGGACATTTTTCAAAAATCACATGTACGTGTGCCTTATTTTTATGGTACTTGTTGTTACATATTTACATCTAAAATGCACGCATAAACTCCAATACACAAGTGAAGAAGATCTGTTCATTTTGTTTAGAGGAAATGTAATCTTTTCCTGAGATTTGTCAATTATTAATCTAATGAAATGTGTAACAAAATACAGACATATAGCTATAAAAGAACTTATATTAATATGCCTTTTAAAAATCTGCAGCATTTTGTAAGACTAAGAACAAAAATGAAACATGAAAAACCCCATTTCCTTTATTTCCCCACAACCAAGTAAGGGCTCTAGGGCAGCGTTTGTGGTCAGGCCAAGAGATAAGCAGCGCTATTTCACCTCAGTGCCCTCTGCTTTCCTCTTGGACATGAAGTGAAGGCAGTTGGAACTCAGCATTTTGGAAAGCCTCTTCTTGTTTGTCTTTCCACCAGCTGAGTTAGCAAGACCACCACACCCAGTTATGGGGACTCCTGATTGAGGAAACTCCAGGAAGTCAGAATTGACACCAGTGGGAAGTAAGAGTGGTGGGTGGAGCTACTTCTCCTATTACTTCACAAGCCTACTAATTAAATCTTATATATTGCTTTCTGACATCAGTTTCAAGTATTGTGTGAGAGGTCTCTGTCACTGATATACCTCTGAAAATCTCTAGAGTGATATATGTAAAAGTTAAGGATGTCACAGAAGTGAGGACAATGGAAGAGGGGAAAAGAAACTGTGGAAAGGAGGGTGTACGGAAGGAAAACAGTCAGTGAATAGGGATGTGATGCACCAATATTCAAGCCAGAATAAAGTGTAAGAAAAAACTTTTGAACTCACTCAGGATTGAAGGAGAATGTTTGGAGCTTATGAACAGCCCACGTGGTCATATTTCTTTACTCCCATTAAATAAGCAGCTTGAATTTATGCATATTTTAGACATATACTATTTACTCAACTTTTTGATAAAACTGCTTTGTGGGAAACTTTAGTAATCAATGTTTATATTGTGTGAAATTGTCCCTCTGACCAAAAACATGACTGACTTAAAACATTGGCTATCTATGATAGATGAATTTATTAAATTTCTAGTTTATTTTTCAATAGGATTTTTAAAACTACATTCCCCCACCCAGAATTAAAAAAAATAGCACAGATCAAAGCAAAATTCAACTATTTATTCAAATTTGTAAATACTCCCATATGACCATACCGTAGTAATTTGGCATTCATAATAAAAGGTCAACAAGAATACTTTGTATTTATAAAAATCATTAGAATCACATAATGTGCCAGGTGTATCCTGAGAGTTCAGTTGGAGACTTGAGTTATCTAATTTCCTTCCAAATATTTATTCATTTTCACTCCTAGTTCATTCACACTTTTATCACAACCAATTTACCATATCTTTATTGAAGTCTTCCTCTTTCAGATTCACCCCCTGCTGAATTTCAGCCTCCAGTGGTTCAAGCAATTTTTGTATATCTGAGTTAAACTGCTCCAATTCCTTCAAAGGAATGGAGGCCTAAAAAAAAAGATAGTGCTAATTTAAATCAAAATTACTTTTTATTAGAAACATAAACCAAAAGAAATACATTTATTCAACCTCCTGTTGCTAAACTAATAACATACATTATGTTATGATATTATATTTTATGAAGGTTTTGAAATACAACTGAGAAAGTACCTGAGGATGCAAATAAGGACAAACATTTAACATCACCAGAGCTGAATATACATGCAAGATAATGCAGTTCCTCATTCTGTGATATCAAAGTCAATTTACATACATTTGATGGAGCTAATATTTAATATTCTCAAGTTGAATTAAAGCTTACTTTAGATATTCTGATTTAAATACCATCTGAGTAAATATGTCTTATCAAAAATTACCTCATTCAGCAAAAAAACAGTAATCAGAGTTAGAAATGTAGAATTGTTGCCTTAGTTTTAAAAATAATACACGGTAATCTACTCAGACATTTTAAATGCTGTTTTTACCATGGCAAAATTGACAGGCATGTTCTCCTAAGAATAAACAATGCCATTAGCTCGACTCAGAAATGTTTTCTTAGGTGCACAAATAAATTCATGTGAACGAACCAAGAATATTTCACATAAAGTATCTAAATATATTTTCCAACCTTATAAAAATCAGTCTCTTTAATTTTGAAATCAATACTGACCACGGTCTCAAATACCTTCTAAATCCCTTGACTTTCTGAATGAAATACTTGAAAAGGAGCGATGAATGAAAAGACATTCATCATCAAATATTCCACAAAATAGACAGCATTTAATCATTAAAATTCTGTTAATAAAATGTGCTTCATACTCTCTCAGTCTTTATTCTGTATTTATCTTCCCATTATACCACTGGGGAATATCTTACACCTGATAAGGTTTAAAAACTCACTGATGCCCTACAGAACTCTGATTTTCTTTCAGAGTTCTTTCACTTTATAAAACCAATTTAGGAACAACTCGCAATATCTTACGCCCAGGATGATTACAGTCATCAAGTTTGGTTCCTACCTACTCTTTCCCAGTCACATTCCCAGTCAGAGTTCTACCCTGCCTTTATTAGATTAACTCTGGAGAACAATAACTCTGGAAACTCTGGAGAACAATAAGTGTTAAAGGACAAATCAAATACAATAACTAAAGGTAGTCTGTTACTGCTGAAGAAGTGGATAATTTAAGGCCATCCCTGAGGACATGATTTGTACATGCAATGTGAAGAAAAGCACATTTTCTAGGCCATCCACACCTACCAGAAAAGATCTATGGGTCCTTCAAACAGCGACTTATTATAGCAATGGTTTTTGTTTGTTTTTGCTTTTGCTTTGTTTCGTTTTTGGGGGGGTGCTGGGGATTGAACTCAGGGCCTTGATCTTGCTAGGCAAGTGTTCTGCCATGGAGCTAAATCTCCTAGGGGGAGTATTTTAAAGGAAATTAATGGAAATGTGTCTTACCATAGTCATTTTATTAAAAAAAAAACCTGAATATTCACCATATTTTCATTCCCATCTCATAAGTCATGTCATTCTTGGACAACTTTCTCTATTACCTTGTAAATATCAAATAAATGTTAATTTGCCATGATTCACTTGCTGTAACACCTTCTTCCTGAGTCCTCACATGGGACAGACAATAACCTCCTGACAATTGTACAACACTTGCTTTCTGCCAAACCAGTTCCAGCCTGTACACAGTGATCAGGTCCTTAAGTTTCCCAAGACTGTTTTCATTTTTCTACCTCTCTACTCAAGAATCTTATGCATCTACTGAGTATGAACAGAATAAAGCCCAAACATGATAGTCAAGGCTTCCTCTAGTCTTATTCCATGGACTTTCCCAGCCTTTTTAAGTGTTCTTAATGTAGGCTTTCCTTGCAGGCCATTTGCTGATCTTTTGTTGTTCTCCCCCAAGTCCCTTAGAATACCTTTTATCTTCTGGTAAAAAAAAAAGGAAAACAAAAAAACAAAACAACAACAACAATAACAAAAAAAAAAAAAACCAGCTCCTAAGGAAGAATACGTGGAATGGATATGGGCTCCATCATTTACTGGCTAAATTATTTACCATCTGAGTCTCAGTTTTTAAAATTTGTAATATAGGAATAAGAATAGCTATTTTATAAAGCTGCTGTGAGGATCAACTTTGTTGGTATGGTTTCTGGTATGTAATAAATGCATAGTAAATGTTGGCTGTTATCATTTTCTCTCAAGATTCTATGTATCCATCTGACACAAAGAAATGCTCAATCCATCTTGGTTCTTACTGTTTACTGTCAAAATTGTACCCACACAGTGGCTCACTTCTAGATCTCTCTCACCTTTGGAAACACAGTTTTCAAAAGGTAACTGCTTTTATTTCACCCAGGTACCCAACAAAATCATGAGATACTAATTGTGAGCATGGAGAAATTTAGGCTTTAGGTTCATAAAGGTTTTTCATTCTGAACAACAAAACTGTTGACTAATTAATCTGCAGTAAAGTAGAAAATGGTCTCAGGAAGACACCAAAGACTGCTTGTGTGTTTCCCTAAGCAGAATTTTCATCAAGAATTTTTTGGAGGAAAAAAAAAAAAAACAAAGTCAGCGAGTTGAAGTGCTACAGACACCCGTGAAGATGGGTTGTCTGTCTTGTTTTAAACAGAGTTATTGCAGGTGTAATGAGGACGCATAAGTAAATATTGCCTGAAAAAATAAGTGAATGAATGACTAATAATGGAGTAAAGGGTTAGGAGAATAAATATTTCAAGAAGTCCTTTAAGACAAAACAATTTCTATGTAGAAAAGTCAGATGATTGGGCTGGTCAGCCGTTCACATGCAGAACTATTTTAACAACTGGCCAAGTGCTATGAATAAAATGATATCATCCAGGATTTTAAAAAATTGCATGTGTGAAAAGACTTTAGGTGATATTATTACTAACGAGTAGCTAATTATTAAGAAAAAATAATGGAAACTTAGACATCATTATGAGGATTATATGGTCTAGATTTCCCAGTCAAAGGCTACATTACATTTTGTGAAAAGATCTTACAGGGATTAGGGATTTGGATTACTCTGTGTGGTTCTAAAGTGAATAACTAGAATTAAAGAGTAGTAATTATTTGGAGCCTGAATTTTAGGTTACTATAAAAACAATCGATTAAAGTTACAATGTTTTTAAGCAGTGACTTTAAAGCAGTGAGTTTCTCATTCCTGAAAATACTTTAGCAGAGACTAGATGATGATGCATTTGGTCACATTTTAAAATGATGACCCTTTTCACATAGATATTTTTCTGAAATTTTACCACCTTACCTAAGTTTTCTTCTTTAGACACTTTAAACAAAGTGTTTACAGTAATGTAGCTCAGTAGAAATACAAGTCATATATACAATTTGAGATGATCAATTCCCATATTAAAAATAAAAACAGGTAAAATTAATTTTAATGATATATTTTATTTCATCAATATGTCCAGAATATTATCATACACACCTATAAAAATATAAAACTATTAATGAAATATTTTACTTTCTTCTTTTTTCATGCTAAGTCTTCGATATCCATGCATGTTTTACACTGACAATACATCTTATTTTGGATTAGTCACATTTCAAATGCTCAGTAGCCATGTGTAGTTCATGGCTACTTAACTGGGTGATATAGATCTACAGTAACTATTTTAACCACGATTTTGATATGAACAAATAGCTCATTATTAGTTTGAATAATATCACTGAAATAGCTTACCAATAATAGTCAAAATACAGATATTTTATTAAATAAATTTTAGTGGATTTGGATTAGTCGTATAAAGTCAGTCTTGTTCACTTGCATTGTGTCTTCTGAGAGGGATTTTTCCTGAAGCCCTCTGGATATAGGAAAACATTAAAGTGGGTTTGACTTACAATATCAGTAGTCCCCACTCCTTTTATATGTAATACTAAATTGTGCTACACTCTCACTTATATATAATTTTTTTACTTTCAAGGATATATTCTTTGCTTCCCCAGGTAGGTTTTAATCCTTGAACTTGGCAATATATCTTATACTATTGTGTATTTCCATAGCAAAGATTGTTTATTATATCAATTAATAGTTTTAAAACTACCTACATATTGATTTACCAGTGACCAATTTTATAACCAAAATAACCATATGTAATCAACCCACTTATTTTAACTAGATTATCGGCAGCATCAGATCAGCCATTTGACATCCATGTGATTAATATTCTTTGTTTGGACACTAAGATTTCACTAATTCACCACTAGTTCATTAACATTTTAATATGGAAGACACTTTCACAACGAGTTAATGTTTTACTTATCATTCTTTGGTCTTCGAAATTTGGAGTTCTTATGCAACTTTCTAAAAAATGCAATCAGAAAGCATATATAACTTAAAATTTCACTCTTGAGCCATCAGAATTTAAAATATAAGGTACATAATGCCTGCTTTTTCAATTGAGAGTTATGACAAATTGCCTACGGTAGTTGAAAATGATTGATGATAAATCACATTAATTGCTAGATAAATTACTTCTACTGACTTTAAATGAAATATATGATCACCAAATTACTAGAATCACAATCATATCACGTAATGTTAGACGGTACACACAGATTTAGAATATATAGAAAATAATAAAACAGAAATTATAATTTGGTTAGAGAAAGTATACCAAGCATAACTTTTGCACAATTTAATTTTTCACTTACCTTTTCATTTTAAGAACTTTAGCAAGACTGTGCAGTTATACAAAATACATATAAAGTAGAACATAGAGAAGTTTAATAAACAGATAAAAGGACACAAAATAAAGAAGAGACAGAGAAACTGAGAAAGACAACACTTTGTTTTCCTTGATATTTTAATGTTGCTTCAAATTGCTTAACAACTATTAATTGTGCTTTGTTGGAAGGTTTAAGGATTAATGAAATTTAAGGCGTTATTGAAGTTTTGGCATTTAAGATGACTTATATAACAAGTTTACAAAGAATAACAGACTGAAGAAAAGCACAATCAATTACAAACTGATTCACTTTAAATTGGAAGCATTCAAAATTACTCAGATACACTTTATCCATTTTAAAATGTAAGGTTTCTTTTGGTTAAATATTACTCCAGCGTGCATAGATACACTAGCATAATAATGACTGTGTTTACACAGGCAGCAAAGTAAACATTTATTTATCTGGACTATGAAATCCCAGTAATCATGATTAAATGAGCAGTGCATTGGAATTACACTAAAATATAAATTGAAAATAAATAATCCAAGTGCCACAGGCTGTTTTAAAATTGCTTCAAATCAATCAATCTCTGCTTTCCATTTTGCAGCTCTAAAAATTTATCATTACAATACTAGTATAGAAAAATCAAAAAAGAATAATTCATAGAAGCCAAATGAGTAAAGTTTCAAGGACCAGTAACATGCTATAATACAGAAAAGACAGACTACTGACATGATAATAAAGAGTTATTTTAAATCACACTAACTGTAGAGGAAAGAAAACTTACAAAGATAAGTTAGAATATTGAAAAGATACTACATCTATGTGAGAACAAAGATCACAAAGTAATTTACAGAGTCATTCACTCTCTTATTGTAAATTTAAGCTACAAAAATCTAAGAAATAATTTTTATAAATTAAACAAATAGGCTCAGAATAATGACATTTCACTGGTTGCATTCTTTTAATGTTAGGTAAGATACTGGTTTACATTTAATGCTTTGATGTGGCTAATTTGTGAGACTAATTTGTGGAAATTATCAAATACATCCTTATTGATATTGGATTTTGAGATTAATTTCATGGTTATACATTTTAGAGTTGGATTAAAAAACACATATTCTTTGGATAACATATATTGGTAGGTCAAAAATCAGCCCACTGGCTACTCCTTGTTAAATATAAATTGGAATAGTTTTCTATTTCATGATTATGTGAGTTTAGCGGTAGCAAATAAAAAAGGAATGGCTTTAACTAAAAAATACATAGGGGGAGACACAGATAATTAAAAATTGAAAGCATAACATTTTGGACAACTTTGTATTATTAACTTCTGTGTTTAGTTTTCTTTCATTTTTCTTTCTTTCTTTCTCACCTCTTTACTCACTTCCACTTTTTGCCAGGATTTTATTTATTTTAATATGAAGAAGTATACTGAAATCACTGTGTTTGGAGTGAAATTGATTATGTTTGTACCAACATGTCATAGACTAACATGCATATTTGCCAACATAAAGAGAAATAATAAACTAAAATGAGAATCAGCAAACTGGAGTGGACAAAGCAATGGACTGGGATTTAAAATTTTCTAACCAGGCTACGTAACTGTGTTATTTTGGGTATTACACAACTTCCCTCATCGATCTCTATACATACTTGAAGGTCTCTGATCCAAAGAACAACTATTTTTAATCTGCTGTCACCAACTAGGGGAATAATTTTCCTTTATAAAGGACCACAATCAGGAATCACCAAATAGCTATAATAATTTCAAGTGGCATGTTAATGAGACCCAGTCTGTTCTACCAAATGACACTGCTTATCAGACTCATCACATAGCTACTTTGAAAATATTTTAAATGTTTATGAGAAATTTATTATCAAAGTTCCAATTGAATTAACCTTGTAATAGTAAAAGCCAATTACAAATGTGGGAAAAAATGTTAGCATAGAAATTCTGTTGAAAGGTTTCTTTCCAATCAAGTAAAATAAAATCAGCAGAAATATTATTATATCATTTGGGTATTAATCTGATAGTATTACCTGAGGATACTAGCTTTTATTTTGAATACCCTACAAATTATGAAATATTTACAGAACTTCAATTTTTAAATCTTTAAAAATTTCTTTGTGGAAAATTTTAATAAAAAGGGGGCACTCGTATAGCAAGAATAATTACACCAGCTAATGAATGGTGTATTTTTCTGTCAGAAAAGGTGTTACATTAGAACATTATTAGAAATAGATAGAAAAGAGGGAAAAGATGAATATGTGTAAGAGTTAGTAAGAATTATCACAGAAATTTAGGTTCTAATTAAAATTTTCAAATTCAGTAAACCTTAATTGGACATTCTAGGTCATATTTGTAATTTACATTATTTATCTCACACTGATGTTTAGGCAGAGTTAAAATATGTCTAAATTATCATTCAATTTTCATTCACATATAAATCCAGATTTTAAGAAAGATTGGGCCTAACCATGTGTTTTTTCCTTTTCTTCTATATATTCTACATTATACTGAAAACTCATTGCCTTTCTCTCTGGCATGCTCATACCCCCTGTAAATATCCAAAAGTCTCTTATCCACAGAAAGATTATTTTTACATCTGCTCACTGATTGCAAGTCCAACAACTTGACACTTTTTAATTATTACAGCAATAAAACTATGAATATTTAAATGCGTGATGCCAGATTGTCCAAATCTCTCATTTTACAGTTGCAACACTCACACACACGTGCACACACACATACATACATACACGCACACACGCACACACACATATAGTGCTACATGAATTTTAGTTGCAATTTTCAAGGCTATATGGAAACTCAAGAACATATGGTGTATGTATCCTATAGCACATAAGTCTTAGGAAAGAATTAAAGACAGGGAGAAAAGAAGTTCACTTTTCTTTGTCAGTACCAATTTCAGGGCCAATATTTATTTATTTATTTATTTATTTATTTATTTATTTAATTTTTTTTTGTGGTACCGGGGATCGAACTCAGGGCCTTGCGCTTGCAAGGCAAGCACTCTAATCACTGAGCTAAATCCCCAGCCCCTCAGGGCCAATATTTAAAATTCTATGCTACTTTAAACAGTGGAGTGTTTCTATATCTCTAGAAGAAATGTAATAATCTAAGCAAATTACATATATAAATTGCATTATGCCTGACAAATATATCTTAGTATATATTTGATTATTGAATTTCATAGGCAGACTATCTCACTCAATCAATCTTGAATCCTCCATCAAATTTTAGTTAATCATCATCTTGGCTCTCATCTTGGCTCTAATAAATAACTGCACTCTAAACTATATTTCAGTTCCCCTAAATCAGTATTTCTTGAAATGAGGTCTCTTGACCATTAGCATCAGTATCACCTGAAACCTTTTAGCAATTTGAATGCTCAGGCTTTTCATTGCTTTTACTAAGCTGAAATATCTGGGTGTAGCGCCCCCACAAACTGTGTTTTAATATCCTCCAAATTTAACAGTCCTCAAAAAATTGAAGGTTACTGCGACAGATTGCCATTTCCTTTCCATTCCTACAGCTACTCCATTATTGGAGGATAGGATTGTCTCTTATCTGAACTATTGTGATGCCCTCCTAGCAGGTTTCCAACTTCTGACTATTATTCAGTTGAATTCTCCTCATAACCTCCATTAGGTTAATATTTCAACAGTACATGAAAAAGAAATCAACAACTCCTCACTGTCTACTCAGTAAAGCATAAAAGTTTGGGTTTCAAGACCTCTTCACACGGTGTCTAACTATCTCCCTCAGTCTTATTATCTACAGCAAAGTTTCATGCTCCAAGCCCTCTATTTCCATAAGCAGACTGACTTTACTCTCCACTGAAGACACCGTACAATCCAGCTTTCTCATATCTTTATCCAGAATTGTTACCGCTTGTGTATTACTGAAGTGGCTACTCAATTCATTTACCATGCACCACTCTCAACCCGGGGCCTATGACCCCACTGCTCCACCATTAAACGGTAAGCCCCTTAAATCCATTACACCTCACCTAGCAATACAGCCTCCACAGTGGCACATATTATGATCTGAAAATAGTATATAGGTCATGAGAGTTCATCTGGATCACCTCCTTTTCCTAACTCTTCTTTCATTAGTTAAGAGGCCCTTCAACTGTTATCTCTCCCAACTTGCTAATTCCCTTGTCTGACTTAGTGTCTGGGAGGATGAAGAGGAGTAGGGGGGCCATTAGGCAACAGTACCGAGTAGTCAGTTTATTTTCCCCATTCGATTTTATTTCCTATAGTTCTGCTTTCTGGCTCTGGCAGCTTCTTTTCCTGATAGCATCTCCCTACTCCAGCTGTGTGCTCACACTCACATTCCCTAAAACAGAATAGTGACAAGGTATCTCTGCTCACTGATTCTAAGAACATTACTCAGGGTTCTAAAATGATCCCTGGGTTATTTTTATAACAATGACCTCACTAAAGCCACAACTTCTTCACATTGATTTCATCCAGATTAGGAAAAATTAATTTTTTTTAAACCACTGGATACCTTTGAGTAACCTAAATGAAATAAAAACCGGTAACATTTCATGTATATTAAGGGCTGCATTTGCAGCAGGCCTAACTTGCTGGTACTTAACTTGGTTGATTTGATTCTCTCTAAGTCTGGCTCTTGCCATTGAAATAGCAAAGACAGGTCATGTTAGCTCTAGCTCATTTCGGCAGAGACCAGAGGATAAATCAGCTATTCTCCTATTTCTTTTGTTTAACCAATTTTGTGTGTCAGTCTTCAAAATTTGGCCGTTCAAGTCTAATACATCTAATGATGGAAATAATTATGGATGTTAATGATTTTTACCATTACATATCTGTAGAATAATCAGTAGATTTCCTAAATGTGTGTTTTTACATATCTTGCATCAATTGATCCTTATTATGATCTCAAGGTTAAAATAAAACAGGCACCACATCATTTCCCTTATTTTTGTAGATGGAAGTTAGGCTCTGAGATTTAAAGAGGGATATCCAAGATCACACATAGCTAAGCATAGTAATATGCTTAGCTAGTAATCAGAGCAATTTTTGTGGCCTCAAGTTACAAATTTTTCTTCTCACCACATTCCTTCCCACTGATGGCTAAAATTATCACTGCAGAAAGCTGCATCTGAACAGGTAAGTCCTCAGTCAATCTAAACCGAAGATGCTAGTGCTCATTGCTTTCTAGGTTTTAGAATCACTTTCCACAGACAGTCCTTGGGGTTGACATGGGAGCAGCCAAGTTTGCATTCTTCACCAAAGAGTGAATGTAGAACCTGCTACTGAGTTTTCAGGATAATCTTCTAACTCAACTGTTCTTTATTCTTGACCTTTAAAAGGCTCTCCTGAACTTAGTCCTTAAACTGATTCTATGATTTCCTCATATTCAGATTTAATGTACTTTTATTTGCTTATCACTCTAAATTTTCCCCAGGTTATTTTCTTCTGCAAAACCCAGCCATAGATTCAACCATAGAAAACTCATACTCCCACCCAATCTTACTCTGCACAAGACTAATTTTAAAGGTACTTAGTTTTGAGATCAAAGGTAATCCCTAAAACTTCCAGCAATTCCAGAATTCTCCTACTCTATAAGCAAACACACATAAGCCATTAAATATCCAACATAAGTTACTATATTGACAGAAGATTACTTAACTGTCAAATTTAGAGGTAGCAGGATCTTTTGAGCTAATCAAACTAAAAAATTTAACGCTGTATTATATAAGCATAATTTGTCCTTCCTGATTTCAATTAGCAAGGAGAAAGATAAAAAGTCGGAACCCTTTTCCAAGTACTACAACTACAATAAATATTTCTTTTTGTGTTTGTAAACAGGTATTTCTGAAGTAAGTATCTTTATATCTGTGTGTCTTCACATACTCTCTAGCACAATGGAAACTCAATATAATTCACTGATGTGCTGGATAAATAAAGTACCAGGTATACTGTATCTCTGTAGTTTTTGTTTCATCCTGATGGTAAAGCATGATTACTTCTTCAGAGCATCCACATGGAATCACTCTTGCATCTAGTCATTTTTACTAAATCAGAGAAAATGGCATACTTTGAGACGTAAAACTGAGACGGTTTTGTCTATTAATATGTAATTGAAAATATTGATTTGCAGAACCTTATGCTTTGCTTTGGAAAGGAAAATAAAAATAGTGAACTGAGAGGTTCATTTGATTCATGATTTCCAGTATTCATGCAGAATAAAGAGCAAAAACTAACAAACTTATCTTGGTCAAAAACGTGCCTTAGCTAAAAATGCATTTCTAGGGTGAAGGATAATGCATTCCCATGCTTTACTACAGTATCTGGGAGTCACAATCTTGTAATGTAATTCATTGGAAAATAATACCCTGTTTTTAGTATGCTATAGTTTAGTTATTTATTTAAAAATTCTATATATATGATGGAAAGAGTACAAAACATAGTAAGGAAGTAGTAGCATTTTTGGATGATTGAAATAAAAGATGTTTGGTTATTTAAGCACTATTTACATTGTTGATATCTCCAGAATGAAAAGCAATGGATTTAAGTTCAGAGTAAATTCTCCAGAGTAAATTCTTGGAGAATAACTATACACAAAAATAAAATTTCATAGTATGTTAGATTTTTGTGCGAATGATAATTACTGCATACATGCTTTGGGAGAGTGAGTTTTAAACATAATTTTTTGTTTTTTTGTGACAAAGTCTCACTATGTAGTCCAGGCTGGCCTTGAACTCACTATGTAGCTCAGACTGACCTTAAACTTGTGATGATCTTCCTGCCTCAGCCTCCTGAGTGCTGGGATTACAGGCATGCACCACCACACATGGCTAGATAATCGTTTCATGGAAATAAACTAGAATTCCTCATATCAGATTTCATGTATTTGGATGTCTACATCAAACAGGCATATTTATATAACATGATGATCTGTTATAATGCCCTGGAAAGTGTACAACCTGTGAGACCATGAAATCATCGGGTGTCCGTATGTATGGAAATAATTTTTTGAACACCTATTTCTCTAGGAATCAGTACTTACCTGATATTTTGTATATTTTTCCAGAAATATTTAATATTTCCAGCCATTATCTATGTACCTAAAACATGTATATATCTTTATATATATATTTGTACATAAGAAGGTATATCACATATCATATTGAAAAATCTTCCAAACTACTTTGTAAAAATGTGGAGTCATTCTTTGCATTTCAGATCTCCCTCAAAGAACTGAAATTCTATAATATTGTATTCTTGTATTTTTGCAAACCACTGATAACATAAGATTTTGTCTACATTAAATATATATATGTAATCATGCAAAATTCCATATCCTCTTGTTCTTCATTAAATAGGATAATTATAAATAGGCATGTAAAATTGCAAAAATTAGGATATAGAAGCTTTCCGATTATTTGTTTTCAGGGAGTGAGCATTTCATTATAGTCTAATAGTGCTTGTCACAGTGTCTGCAACTAGCGAAGGTAAGTTAAATACACATGTGCACAACAAGTAAAGAGGTACAAACACCCTAAACTGTGCAAACATACAAGGCCTCATTTTGGATATTTAATCTACAATACACACGAGCAAGAGTATATTTAGCAAAATATATTAATATCAGTAGTGCTTTCTTTAGATAGATGTATTTTGTGCTTTTAAAAATTTTGGCCTACAGCACGCTACTTGTTACTTTTCTGTAGGTTAGCCCTAAAATACATATGTAAACCAGTGCAGAATGCAGTTCTAGAAGAGCTGTGACAGGGAAAAAGTGTGAGAGAAAAAGAAAAGAAAGAAAGAGAGGGGAAGGGAGAGATTGACTTATCTCCCACAATAGTCAGTGGTAAAATTTCCTTAAATACATTTTGGCCTTCATTTTCTTTTCAAAAACCTTGCTGTGAGGGTTGTTGGCCCCCCTCAGGGCACTGCGCAACCTTCGCAAGAGATCATTTAGCACTAGTTTCCACCTCCGAGTAGATCTTCCTACCTTTCCAGTCTTAATTCTTTGAGAAATGGCTGCAAATCGGTGGTTGAGCTCTGAGATTTTGGGCTCTACCAGTTTCCTGCAGTGGTCGCCGCGGTTTGCCATCAAGTTCGCTGCTTGGTCACGTGTAGAGTCCACCTTTGGGCGGATGTCATTCATTTCAGCCTTTAAACGCTATATTCCATGAGCAAGAAACAGGGCTTGAAGTTAGTAATGGAAGGAAAGAGAAAGACAGAGAGAGACAGAGAGAGAGAGAGGGAGGAAGGGAGGGAGGGAGGGAAGGAGAGGGGAGAGAGAGAAGAGAAAAACAGAGGCATGTACACATTCAGAAGAATAGAAAAGAAGGGGGGAAAGCCCATTTTCATAAAATAGAAGTAGGATGAAAATGTGTGTAATCTGGGACAAATAGGTTTCTATCCTTGATTAAATTTGATGAATGTCTATTTCAAGTATTTATTCAATCTGAGGCAGAATAAAATATGCTTTCCTGACTTCTCCATGTTGTGTGCAATGATCATAGTATTTTATATTTGATCTTATTCATCTTACCTTTACTAAATTTTACAGCTATGGAACAACCTAAGTGTATGCTCAGGAGAGAAGGTAGCTGCAGCACACTTTTCTATTCCTTCCCGGTACTTTTGTGTTCCCCTTTGCTTACTGGTGAGTGTCGTGGAAATGATTTTCTAACAGATTTGGATTCTTTGTCACATACAGAGTAATTCAAAAATGTTCTGACTCGAGGGGTCACAGAGCCTTTCATTTAAATAATTTGGTTCCTATTATCACAAAATCCTTAATGTAACTTCACCATAAAATGACATCCTTGACTACATATTAAGGGTAAGTCAGATCAAGATACAGATCAACATCAAAATAAGGTCAGACAATGGGGAAAATATGTTTTTAAAATAGCTTTTAAACGTATTTATAACTTTTCATTAAAGAAGAATTATAATCTGTGTAAGGTATCCAGGGACATAAAAAGGGAAATTTAATTCTAAAGACAGAAATTTTAAGTGTTCTTTATGTAGTAAATCACACGAAATCATATACTACTGAAAATTTCAGCAAAACAAAATAAGAAATCCTTAATGAAATGAGATTTGTTAAAATGACCTCTTCCTACATAATTGAGAAAGGACGTGTTATCAAATAGAGTCTATGCAGTATCATTATTTGCATATTATACCTCTTATACCCTTTTATAAGAAACACCTTTTCAAGGAAAGGTAAACCTATCCTTGAGAAAAAAAGACTTAGGATATCCTAATACTAAATTTCAAACAAAACAAAACAAAACAACAAAAAAAATCCAGATAGCAAGCCTGAAGTCATCTTTATTTAACTTGTACTTAAAAATGAAAAAAATCACTTTTATATAAGCTTAGCATTATGACTATTTACAGGTTGAGCATCCTTTATTCAGAGTACCTGGAACCAGAAGAGTTTTGATTTTGCACTTTTAAAAATTTTGTAACATTTGCATCTACATAATGATACATCATGCAGATGGGATCCAAATCTAAATATGAAATTCATTTTCATATACACCTATACGCACAGCCTAACAGTAATTTTATAGGCTATTTTAAATAATTTTGTACATGAAACAAAGTTTCTTGATGTGAGATTTTCCACTTGTGACATCATATCAACAGTCAAAACTTGTAGATTCTGGGACATTTTGAACTATAGATTTTTAAGTACTGGTTGGGATATGGCATAGGGAAAATATCCAACTGTTTGCATTTCAGGTGTTTACTTAGGTGGGCTTGTGAATGATGGCAGGAAACTGTGATTAGTGTTAAGATACAATTTTGTAGTGCTACCATTAAAATAAGCAGGAAATTGCAATAAGTTAGCAAAATAAATCCTGGAATCCTTTTCTGGGCAGATTTTAAATTGGGTGTGATTAGCTGAGAGGTGGATATGGACAGATATCCATATTACAGGACTCTTTAATGTCATTAATTCACATTCAAAGAAGGAAGGAAGGAAAGAAGGAAAGAAGGAAGGAAGGACGGAAGGAAGGAAGGAAGGAAGACAGATTGTTTTACTCTTATTAAGAAGTCCTTGGTATCTTTTAGGACAAACATGATTGACATAACTTGTGCAGTTTGAAAATCACTTTTCACATTTTATTTGCTACCTTAAGTATGTCTTCTTTATACTGGGCTTTCTTTTTCTCAGATTCATCCAAAAGTGTATCAGCCTGAATGATCCACTTGGTGATGTGATCCACATTCTGGTCAAAGGTTTCCATGTGTTTCTGGTATTCCTTAATTGTACAGAGACATACCACGACATTATTTGTTAGGCAATGTACATAAAGAGTGTGTCTTACTTTATACATACTTAAAAGGCAAAAATACGGTATCATTCTAATTACTTTTAATTGCGATCTCCATATAGAATAGAGCACGAGCATAGAGAAAATATCTATAGTATTAGAATATAGATATCTATAGACTTAGAATTAAAAGCCAGCCTGTTTATAGACTAGACGATTTTTCAAGCACAAATATTATTATTGAATGCTTATGTAAATTTTTTCTCATTAAAGAGAAAAATGGTAAAGCTTCTGGCTTCTTCTCTTACCAACAAAAGGTTTAGCCACTCTTCTGCTCGGGAAGTGACTGCTATCCAGTTACTATTCAGAAGACTTAGTTTATCTTCCACCAAGGTCTCCTTCTTGCCCAACACTGTCTTCAAGGCCTCTCCTAGCTCTGTGACACTCTTCAAGTGACCCTTCTGTTTCTCAATCTCTTTCTGAGTAGCCTATGAAAAGGATAGCATTGAGCTTTGATTAACATATTGCATTCTTAAGATTTAATAGTGGTGAAAGTGTTGTACGTATGGTTTCCATGTTACAACTTCGTAAGATTTTAAACATGCATCCATAAAAACCATGATTTTTACAAGCCAGGATATCATGCCACTGATACCACAGTTTTGCTATTGGGTGTAGAGAACATACATAAACATGATTAATTTTTTATTTGTTCATGATACACATGGAAATATATTTAATAGTTAAACACACATTTTCCAAATGAACATATTTATATTTGCTTAATTTGCACATGCAGC
>PVJO010022185.1:0-28499 GCA_004026905.1 Hystrix cristata | reverse complement strand
CACATATTAAGTGGCAGAGCCTAGACTCGAACCTAGGCCAGGGGACCTCAGAGAATTTATCTTAAGCACTGTACCATGTGGTCTTTGAGGGGTGTTACCCTATTCCAGCATAAGCAGTGCCGATCTCTCTAGGAGGAGCTGATGGTGATCAAGATTTAAGGTTGGTAACAGATGGAGACAGTCTGCTGTTATAAAAAAAGGGCAAGGCAGTGAGTTAAAACAAAAAATTAATTTATTCTCTGGGTCCTGCCACCACTTCCTGAAAGAGATATCCAGGCCGAGGGTGGGTGAGCACTTTTCAGTGGTACAGAAACAAGGACTTGCACTGTAGCTGCGGGGGTAGCCGAGCTTCCTTGCAGACCTGGGCATGTAGTTCCCGAGTTGTATGACTGTGGGCCCACACACTCCACGTCCGTTTCCTCAGAGGGATTACTCTGTGACATAATTTCTCATTTCTTTTAGTTCTAAAATTATAGACGTTTTAACCTGCTTCTTCTGGGGGGATGGAATAATGGCCATATCTTCTTCCTGCCTCACAGGAGCAGTTTGATAGTGTCCCCTGCTTCACGTCTGGCTGGTACCTAATATTGCTGTTCTAACCTTTTCCCTTTAGCCAGGTGACCTTGGCAGATCTCTGGCCAAGATAACATCAACTCTATATGGAGGCTTAGATATTAAATCATGGATATTAAGTCAGAGTTTTAGAAAGGGCACCTTGGTTTTTGCTAGCTATCCATCGGACAAAGGTCTAACATCCAGAATATACAAAGAACTCAAAAAAATTAAACCTCTCAAATTTAAAGACCCAATCCAAAAATGGGCAACTGAAATGAATAAACATTTCTCAGAAGAAGAAATAAAAATGGCAAATAAATATATGAAAAAATGTTCAACATCACTAGTCATCCGAGAGATGCAAATCAAAACAACATTAAGATTCCACCTCACTCCAGAAAGAACCGTATATGGAAAAATCAACCAATAACAAATGCTGGTGGGGCTGTGGGGAAAAAGGAACCCTCCTCCACTGTTGGTGGGAATGCAGACTGGTCCAGCCACTGTGGAAATCAATATGGAGATTCCTCAAAAAACTACAACTGGAGGTTCCATTTGACCCAGCTATTGCCCTACTGGGGATCTTCCCAGAAGAATTAAAATCATCATACCATAGGGATGTATGCACGGCCATGTTCATAGCAACACAATTTGTAATAGCTAAGTCTTGGAAACAACCTAAATGCCCAACAACCAATGAATGGCTAAAGAAAATGTGGTTTTTCTACATAATGGAGTACTACACAGCCACAAAAAAGGACAAACTAGAATCATTCATATATAAATGGATGTTCCTTGAGAACATACTTTTAAGTGAAATAAATCAGACACTCATGAATACACATCGAATTGTCTCTCTGATATGAGAAATCATAACTGTAAATAAGGACAAAGAGGTGTAATAGATATTATATAAAAGGAAGATAATATGCAAAGGAGAGGAGTACTAGAAAGAAAGAAGGGGAAAAGCAGAAAGGCAACAAAGGAAAGAAAAGGGAAAGGGAAAATATGGAAAATTAAGAATAAACCTGCTGTAAATAGGGAGGGAGGGAACAGGGGAGGGGTGGGGAAGAAGGGGGAGAACCAAGATGCATCATGTACAGGTACAAAATAAATGTGATGAATGTAACCATTATATGTAAAATGTACCAATACATGTTCTTGGTTTAAAATAAAATAAAATAAAATAAAAAGAAAGGGCATCTTGGGACTTTTTAAAAATTAAGTCCACTTTAACAAAAAAGAACTAAAGCTTGCCCTATTGCAGTAACAAGTGTTACACAGGCCAAACTCTGTGATTGTAAAAACAAAGTGCTAAACACCAACAAGATTAAACCACTGAAGAGGAACCAAGATAGAAATGTCAGTCTGGGGAAAGGCAGACAGCATCCTGGCAGCTAACCTTGTTCTGCTTTGATCTGCAGTTGTCCCTGGATCTTTACTACACAGAAGATGAAATCTACGAGCTCTCCTATGCCCGGGAACCAAGGAACCACAGAGCCCCCGTGAGTTCCTCCGTATGTTAAGACTTGTGTGTGACACATGCTGTTCTCGAGTGCTTTCATCTTACAGAACAAACTTAGTGCGTTATTTCCACGTGTACCCAACTCTGTGCTAGGAACAGGGAGCTTCTCAACGCGGCGCGACACACAGTGCCTGTCCATAAAGCACTTGGGGTCTAGTCAGAGAGGAGCTGTGTGAGGGCTGAGTAAGCAGGCGCCGCAAGAGTATCGGGAGCGGTACACAGCAGCAGGGAGACAGTATCGCGGACCAGAGTGGCAGTCCCTCCAGTTAAGAATTTTCCCCCTAGAAGTTGTCTCTTTTTATGATTTTTGATGTTAACGAGGACAAATATACATACTAATAAAAAACTAAACTTCTGAAGATTTCCGCTTTGGTCCGTAGAAAAGCCCCATTATCTTGTGATATTCTGGGTCAAAAAGAACAGTCTGTGGGTTCTTCTGGCCTCTTCTGCTCAGTTCTCAAAACAGCACTCTGTCCTGCCGCTGTGCTCAGTAGGAACTTCACAGGTCATGTGCCCTCCGCCCCATCCTACAGGCAGGTAAAATCCTCCAGGTCTTCTGGGAAGCTTCCCAACCCAAAACAGGTGGTACTCGGGGAAGGGGTGCCTGCACCCAAGAAACCCGGTCGCTCTGTTCAGATGGCCATTTTGTTGCCTCTATACTGAAAGAGCAAGTTTTAGCTTCCCATCGTAATGGAAGAGGGTCACTGGAAATACTTGGCATGTTAAATTTCCAGAGTGCTAGAGGCATTCCACTGAAAAGGTTAACTTCTGTTTTTAGAAGACATTTTAATTTGGGCAAAATTTCAAATATTTAGGAATAGATTCTATCTCACCTTGTGCAGCTTCCAATTTGTTTGTGTCTCTTTGCCTTTTAACCAGTTTTTTCCTCACCAACCTTTCTACTAAAAAGTGACCAGAGGCTGGGTGTGGTGGCATATACCTGTAATCCCAGCACTTGGGAAGCTGAGGCAGGAGGAGCACCGCAAGTTTGAGGCCAGCCTGAACTACACAGAGAGACCCTGTCTCAAAAATAAAAAGTGGCCAGAGAACACTAAAGACATTTAAATGGCCCACTTTACTCTTTGTAGATATCTCTGACAAGAGGTATAATGGAGAGGGAGCTGAAGCCCAGACACACTGATAATTTTAAATTATCTGGAGCTAGAGATAATGTTGTGAAGAGACTCTGGAAACAAAAGCACAATACCTTTGTTAGCCAGTATTATAGCATAGATTTCAGTTATGTGTGTGCTCCCCCCGCCCCGCCACTGCGCACAGTCGGAGTTATCTGCAGATGTGACTGTCAGGTTCTGGGAAAGGAAGAAGGTGTAACTTATAATACTGCATCACAGTCACGAGGATTTCTCTTCCCATTTCATTTTAGCCGCTGACACCTTCCAAGCCGCCAGTAGTAGTGGACTGGGCCTCCGGAGTATCGCCCAAGCCTGACCCAAAGACCATCAGCAAACATGTGCAGAGGATGGTGGATGTAAGTACAGCTGCATTTTGGGGCACAAAAGGCGGGCACTGCTAGCTGGGTGTGGGGAGCCAAGGGGAGAACAGTACAGACACGTAAGAAAGCGGAGACTCGCTTCCAGAGAAACCATCTCTCACAGTAGCTGCAGAAGAGTTCAGAAGCTACAGTGTGGCCAAACTCTTGTCTCATATAGGGTAGCAGAAGGCCTAGCAGAAGATCATTTGTTTAAAAGTTGTTGACTGGAGGCAGAAAGTATGGGAAGTTTGAGTCAAGGATGGGTAAGAACTTAAACCCAAAGAGTGGCACTGCTGGATTCAGTTTCCTGTGCTGCCTGCTGAGAAGAGCATATACATACACTTGCAGACTTCGAGTCTTTATTATTGTGGGCCATTCTTGTGTGACAGCACAGAGCAGCATGGGCTGTTCACAGGAGTTTCCCAGAGGAGGCGCGGTCTGAGGCGAGCGACACAAGGACCGGGTGCGAGGAACTGCCGTCACCCTGAGTGGCCTGGCAGCAGGCACAGTCGTGTGCTAATGGTTCAAGGCACAGACACGCGGGACGAGCCCCGCCACATCTATGCAACAGCTTAAGGAGCGCGTTCCCGTCTTCCTCTTAGGCTGTGAAGAGGCGTCCATCTCTCTGCGCCAGCCCGTGTTGTTTACGTAAGGGAGAGAGGACTGGTTTCTCCTTTGTAATCACCAAAAAAACCTCCTTTTTCACAGTCTGTGTTTAAGAACTATGATCATGACCAGGATGGATACATTTCTCAGGAAGAATTTGAAAAGATTGCTGCAAGTTTTCCATTTTCCTTCTGTGTGATGGACAAAGACAGGTAAGGATTTGTGTATAGGAATGAGTGGTTATGAGCCCATTGGTGAGAACAGGTTTACAGCTACATCACTAGAAGAATTTGCAAATACAAATGTGTTTACAGTCATCAAGTGAAGGCCTCTCTGCCTTAAGTTTGGACCACAAGAGACCATGACATTTATATGCGTTTTTAAATAGCTCACAACTGAAGATTGTAAAAGTCTGCCAATTTAGGAAACAGCCAACTACCAATACGTTTAATCTTCTTGCTTGGTCTTTACAGATTCTGGAAAATAATATCAATGCTTTGCATACTTATTATCCTTAGTTATATACATTCTATTTTAATTCTCTGTCAGAAACCAAATGTGTGGCTAGTGGGACCTAGTTATGTACTTTCTAAAGTTAGAATCTAGCATAGGTATTTCCCTCCCTACCCACAAATTTTACATTATCTCAAGTCTTGTAGACAGTGGTCAAATTAGTTAGGAAAGCCAAGTTTGGCCAAAGAACGCCTCTGGGAATGAGTGATGCTGCCTCCCCTCCTTTGGCACGCTGTCCTGAAGCCTTACTGTGTGGCACCAATTTGCCACCTTCCCTCACTCACATCCCTGCCTGTCATTTGCTGGCAGGGAAGGCCTCATCAGCAGGGATGAAATCACAGCCTACTTCATGAGGGCCAGCTCCATCTACTCCAAGCTGGGCCTGGGATTTCCTCACAACTTCCAGGAGACCACCTACCTGAAGCCAACTTTCTGTGACAACTGTGCTGGATTTGTAAGTTGTCCTTGGAGTGCATCGGGGTGGAACCAAGAAGGACTGTGAGACAGTGATAAGAAGGGCTCACAATCCTTATGCACTCATTCCATCTTACAGCCCAAGCAAATACCCAGAAAGACCTAGTCCTCAAGGGTGTGAATTGTACTTGCACTCGTTTTGTCTCCTTTATTCCTGATCCCCACCCCACCCCCGTACATTAGGCCTGGTATAAATAGTACAGAAATGGTGAATTCTGGATATACTTTTTCAAGTATTATATCTGGATATACTGTTTCAAGTGTGAGAAAAAAGAATTATGAGATACCTTCCCTTCCCCTTTCAGAAGACACTGTCTCGAGATCACTTCAGCTTTCCCCCTCCTGTCTCGCCACAACCAATAGTTTCCTGAAGCCCAGCTTCCTGACCAGAGCCTATGCTCCTTTGTCAGTGTGGAGTCTGGGGGAGCTTGTCAGTCCTGACTCGTCCGTTTCAGGTCACCGCCACCTGGTCACAAAGCCACTACAGTGAGCTGCTGGAGAACATCTGCCTCTGTTTGGCACAGATGTTTCCAGTTTTTAGTTTAAGGTCAGAAGGACAAGACATACAAGAGATAAACTTGAGCTAAAGAATGGGGTGAGGGAAAATAAAGCACGAATGTCAGTATGAAGCCTCACACCAGATAATGAATGACATGTGCATTCTGTCTTGTCTCATAGCTCTGGGGAGTGATCAAACAAGGATATCGATGTAAAGGTAAGTCAGCACCATTGATTGCCTTCTTTTCCCTAGTCTGAGGACTTTCCTTTAAGGCATTGTTACCCACTGCAGTTGTCCATTCAGTCCACACTTCTTGGCAGACTTCAGAGCTTCATCTCCAAATGGCTTTCCCCGGAGGACCCAAGAGTGGCTGCCTCTGCACAGAAGAGAGGGTTGCATGGGTGCCCACCACTGCAGTTTCCCTTTACAAGATCTTCTCTATGTCTTGGGTGCCTTTGAAATAGAGGTGGCTTGTAGGAGACTGGGCTTTTGAATAGTCAAGAAAGGGTGAATTTCCAGTGAAAAGGATAGAATCGCTTCTGAACAGAAGACAAATGATTACTCAAGGTCTTTGTCAGCTTTCCTCTCATTGGCGATTCCTCAGGACAGAAGTCCTTCTTGTAATTAGCACAATTCAGGAGTAGGTGAAAGGGTACCTTCTACCTCACGGAAGTAGACCTAGCAGCTGGGCATTTCCAGAGGGTCTCCCTAGAGCACAGCAAGTGTACAGGGTGAGCAGGATACCATCACTTCCAAGAGAGCAGATGCTCCTTCACACTCTGAGACTCAATGATAAGGGCTAAGACCAGCCTGTGAGATAGGCGTTTGCCAAGTGAGGGGAGGGCTAGGTCCATTAGGAATGTTAGGTGAGACTAGCCCTCTGGTAGCACACACATGTTAGACAAGAGAGCCTTCCATGAACTGGTGGTGAGACCCTGGAGAAGAGAGGTGAGACTTTCTGACCAGACTGTCTTGTCCACAGACTGTGGGATGAACTGCCACAAACAATGCAAAGATTTGGTGGTATTTGAGTGCAAGAAGCGAACCAAGAACCTAGCAGCCCCCATGGAGAACAGTGCCTCAGTGGCACCAACATCCAACCTTTGCTCACTGGGAGCCAGAGATCTGCTCCACGGTAAGTAGGCACTGGGAACATTCATCTTGAAAAGCACAGGAAAAGGGCAAAATTTGGGGGCAGGAAAGATAACTGCATGTGTCTGAGTTAACCTTGACCTCTATTCCTAACCCGTCCCACCCATCTAGATTTCAGCTCCCTGCCTCTGCCCCAGACCTAAAGGTGCTGCAATAACAGAGTGCAAGTTAGGCTTAAAAACTAGCAGATATTCACTGAGCACCTCCTGGTATCTGGACCAGGTACAGATGCTGACTCCTGCCAAGATCATGCCTAAAATTAACAATTGTCCTACCCCAACCTCAACTCAAAACAACGATGGAGATAGTATGTATGTGCATGTGTGTGTATGTGTGTCCATATACCATACATGGTCCATAGACAGCATATTAAAAGGCATTGCTGCATTCAGGACCGAAGATTAATGTCTCCACAGTTCAGAAATGTGCCAAAAATATATGAATAAGGAGCAGAAGCTAAATCCACAGGTCTTCATGACTCCATTTCCAGAAGCATGCAACCAAGACAGAGACCAACTATGCTTGAAAGGTGACCAGAACCACATTCACTGCTTATAGTTGATGAAAGATCCTAAAAAATCATGACTGTCACAGCTAGCAGCGAGAAGTCTACAGTCACTGGATGTATGACTACCTGTGGTGTCACCAGTTTTCTTCCAGGAGAGAGTCCCGTGCCATGAGTTTACAACCAGGTTCTAGACTGGGGATCCTGAGAGGCCAGGTGAAGATAACTGTCAAAATTCTAGAAATACAATGGTAAATGCAGAAAGGAAAAGAAGAACTCCTCCGCAATGCAATACAGGCTTACAGATTAAGATTTCAAGTCATGCAAGAAAACTCCTAGGACTAAGCCAAAATATTTAAGAATCGAGAGAGAAATTGGGCTGGCCATGGTGGTGCAGGCCTATAATCTCAGCACTCAGGAGGCTGAGGCAGGAGAATCATGAGTTCAAGGCCAGCCTAGGTTACATAGTGAGTTTAAGGTCACAAATAGATGGATGGACACACATATACACACACACATATATGCACACATGCGCGTGTGCGTGTGTGTCTGTGTGTGTGCAACTAACAGTAAGTATAATAAAGAAATGACTAAGTATTTAGAGTCCTCGGGTCGAAACTGTAAGGAAGAAGAAAGGACTGTCTCTGCCTAGTTAGGGGGGAAGATAATAAACAGGGAGCAGGTTAGAAACAATGCAGGAGGGTATGTGCTACAAGCCAAACAGGCTACGGAAACACACACGAGAGGAATACAGAACAGAGAGACCATGGCCCTGGGCCTACTGGGAAGAACTTCATGGAGCAAGCAGAAGTTCGGCTAAGTCATGAAGGAAGGGGACCTGTAGCCGTTAAGAGAGAAGCTCTGGCTGTGCCCCTGCCCCAGGGTGTGCACAGCAAGGGAGACACAAAGGTCAACAAAGAAAAGCCCAAGACTGGTGGTTTCACTGGTGGATTGTACCAAACTTTTTTTTTATCTTTTACCAAACTTTTAAAGAACCAACACCAATGCTTTTCAAAGTATTCCATGAAATTAAAAGGGAGAGAATGTGTCATTTCAAAAGATTGTTCAGGCCACCTTGAATTCTACAGCATATCAAAAAGATAATGCACCATGATCAAATTAGTTTCATTCCTGGGAGGCAGGATGATTAAACATACAAGTGTAATATACTATATAACAGATGAAGAATAAAAATCATATACCAATAGATACAGAAAAATTATTTGGTAGATCTTAATATCCCTTCATGAAAAAAGGCCTGAACAAATTAGGTGTAGAAGGACCACACCTCAACCTAATAAAGGCTATACATGACAGACCCCAGCCAGCTTCGTACTGAATGGGGAAATATGACATTTTCTCTAACATCAGGAAGACAACGGTATGCACTCTCAGTGCTCTCATACAATATAATACTGTAAGTTTTAGAGCAATGAGGCAAGAGTTAGAAATAAGCAGCATTTGAATAAAAGAGGAAGAAGTCAAATTATCCCTGCTTACAGATGATAAGATTCTACACATAGAAACACCTAAAGACTCAACAAAAAGATGATTAGAACTGATAAACTACAGTAAAATGCAAGAATACACAATCAGTGGCTTTTCTATACACCAATAATCAAGTTGCTAGACAGAAATCACAATAATAATCCCATTCACGATAGAGATACACATACATACCCACACCTAGAAATAAACATAACTAAGAAAATAAAAGACCTCTACAATGAAAATCACAAACACTGATGAAGACACTGAAGGACAGGAAGTGCTCTCATGTTCACTGATTGGAAGAAATGTTGGAATGTCCACACTGTACTACCAACGTGATCTACAGATTCAGTGCAATCTCCTATCAAATCCCAATGACATTCTTCACAAAAGTAGGGAAAAAGAATGAAAATTCATACAGACTCACAAGACACTTCAAAGAGCCAAAGCAATTTTTAGTAAAAGCACAGCTGGAGGAATCACAATACTCAATTTCAAGATACACAACAGAGCTATAGTCAACACAACAGCATGGCACTGGCATAAAAACAGACACACAGACCAAAGAATCCAGAAATAAACCCACATACCTACAGCTATCTCATTCTAAAAAAAAAAAATATATTGGGGGAAGGACAGCCTGTTCAACAAATGGTGATGAGAAAACTGGATATCCACATACATAAGACTGAAATTCAACCCCTTATTACCCTATACAAAAATTAACTCAAAATGAATCAGAGACCTTAATGTAAAACCTGAAACCCTGAAAATACTAAACACAGGTGAAACACTTCAAGACATTGGTATAGGCAATAATGTTTTTGGATAGGACTTCAAAGGTAACAAGCAAAAAGTGACAAATGGAGTTACGTCATTTGTCACAGCAAAAGAATCAACACAATAAAGAGATAGCCTATATATAGTATGCAGGAAAATATTTACCGGCTATTTATCTGACAGAATATGTAGAATATATAGATGACTCAAAAACAGTATCAAAAACAAGTGCCAGATATGGTGGTACATACGTACCTGTAATTCCAACATTCTGGGAGACAGAGCAGGAGGATCATAGGTTCACGCCCAGGCTGCGTGACTTAGCTAGACCCTGTCTGAAAATATAAAAATTATAGAAAGGGCTGTGGCTGTAGCTCAGTGAAAAGGTCCTGGGATCAAACCCTGGGAACTACAAGAAAAAAAAAAATATATATATATATATAACATATATTATATATTATATATTATATAACATATATAATATATATATAAAATCCAATTAAAATGGGCAAATGATCTAAAAACATTTCTCGCACAAGAATCAGTCAATAAATATATGAAAACATGCTTTCATATTTTGGCCATCAAAGGATTGCAAACCTAAACTAAATGCAGTATCATCTCACCCCAATTAGAATGGCTGCTATAAAAGAAAATAGGGGCTGGGGATTTAGCTCAGTGGTTACAGTGCTTGCCTAGCAAGCAGAAGGTCCTGAGTTCAATTCCCAGCACCAAAAAAACAGAACAAAAAAAAAAAAAAGGAAAAGTATTAAAAAAAAAAAAAAGAAAAAGAAAATAACTACTGACACAGATATAAAGGGAAAGGAGCCATAACTATTGGTAGGAATGTAAACTAGTACAGCCACTGTGGAAAACAGTATGGAGTTCCTCTATACCAGATGCTCCAACTCTCCCATTCTTGGATATACAGCTGAAGAAAACAAAACCTGCAAATACACAAAAACCTGTGAATGAAAAATACCTGTATACTCATGTTTGGTGTGGTACTACTCATAAATAGCCAAGATATGGAATCAGCCTATGTGCCTGCTGGTGGATGAATGGATAAGAAAACGCGGCATATATAGATAATGCAGGACTATTAAGCCATGAAGAAAAACGAAATCCTGTCCTTTGCAGCAAAAATAGGTGGAACTTGAAGACATGTTAAACAAAACAAGCCAGACACAGACAGGTATCACATGTGGCCAATCAAATGTGGAAACTTGAAAAGTAAGCCTGAAAGCAGGATACTGAATACTAGGAACTGGGAAGGGTGTCAGTGGGAAGGGAGGTGGGCACAATCAGTACGTGCTGTGTGTACATGAAATCCAAGTAATATATATGCTTAATATGTTAATTTTAGAAAGTAGAAAATAGAGATGCAAAAAATAATCACCCATAATGCTCCTCCAAAAAGAAAACTATTTTAGAGTGAATATAACAATTTACTCTAGTACTTAAATAACAAGTGATTATAATTTTGAGTTTTATTTGGATAAATATTAAGTGATAATTTAAAAATTATGTTCCCTTTGGGAAAAACTCAATGAGGTTCAATTATGAGGTTTCTAGTACAGGCCGCTGCGTTCTCTCTTGCATGGTGGCCACCCTCACACTATAAGGTGTACTTCTTTTTCTACTTTTACTTGGCCCAAACTCGCCTGCAGCGCCTGTTTCTTTTCCTACCTTTAATAAAATTTTGCTATAGTTAACAAAGATTTCTAGTACAGTGTTAAAACGATGGATTTTAGTTATGGATGCTAGTTAGAAATTTCTGTTTTATTAAGCCATTTCAACTATGAGTCTAATGTCTTAGCTAGAAAATTTAGTAATAGGAAAAAACAAAACATTTTATGCATACTTTTTAAGAAGTACTTTCTCTTACATAATCATTCTCCAGATTCTGAAAGGTATTTTTTCATCCTCATTTAATGAGGTAAACGTCCTAGTGACTCTTCAGTGAGATGACAATTATGCCAAGTTTTTGCAAAGAGAAAATTTAGATGATCTGTTAATTTTAAAGCCTACCACCCATCTCACATATATCTGCTCCTACTCTCCTTTTTTAGGAAATTACTCCTTATGATTAACATTTCTAGACTGGATCCTGAGCAGCAGTATTAGTTTAAGGAACAAAACCAGGCTGACTCATCTGTCCTTTCTCTCATCAGTGCTACTCAAGGGCAGTACGTTTTGGAACACACTTCCACAAAGTTGGAAGCTTTGGGCCCCACAGAGTTCCTACCAACTGCTAGGGAGCACCTGTATCAGGACAGAGGCTTGAGTAGTAAGAGCTTCCAAACCTAAGTCCACAGAAAGTTATTTATGGTACATTTTTCTCTATATATTGATCCTGCTGCTCTCCTTAATTGGTGAAAATCTGCAGTGTTGAAGCAGGAATTACAACTTGCCTGTAGAAACAAAACCCTCTAGGCAACCTTTGCACAAATAGAAAAAGGTGTCCTTTCTTCAGGGTGAATACATCCTAATACCAGTGGCTGTGGTCTGGCCAACAGAATCCCTGGATTTCAGCCTTTGCTCACTTTCCACATTGGTGCCTGAAAATGAGTGCTATTTGAAAATGCAGAACTCCTGTAACAGTAAGAAAGGTCTCACTTAAAACTAATGTGAGAATATTGAGTGTTTGCTTTTCTGAGAGTATAACATTTTCTGTCTCTGCACAGCACCTGAGGAAGGACCTTTTACATTCCTGAACGGGGAGGCTGTGGAACACAGTGAGGAGAGTAAGGATCGCACCATCATGCTGATGGGAGTGTCCTCACAGAAGATCTCTGTTCGGCTTAAGAGGACTGTTGCCCACAAGACCACCCAGACCGAATCACTACCTTGGATTGGCGGCGAGGGCCCTTCTGGTCACTTTGTGCTGACCTCTCCAAGGAAGACAGCCCAGGACACCCTTTATGTACTGCCCAGCCCCACATCTCCATGCCCTAGTCCAGTCTTGGTCAGAAAGCGGGCATTTGTCAAGTGGGAGAATAAAGAGTCCCTCATAAAATCAAAGGAAGAGCTCCGTCATCTCAGACTCCCAACATACCAAGAGCTGGAACAGGTACCTTCCTTTTAATTTCCCTTTTTTCTAGACTGTCAGAGAAGTAGAGCAAAACAGAGAAGAACATGTGGACTAAAGATTCAAGTCAAGGGGCTGGGGATTTAGCTCAGTGATTAGAGTGCTTGCCTTGTAAGCACAAGGGCCTGAGTTCGATCCCCGGCACCACAAAAAAAAAAAAAAAAAAAAAAAAAAAAAAAAAAAAAAAGTAAAGATTCAAGTCAAGTTGATTATTGGCTAGGTAAAGAAAAATTAAACCAGAAAAGAGGGAGGGAGGAATAATATTACCAATTATACACAACTTAAACCATTTTAGATACAAGAAAACAAAGATGTATTAGTTTTAACATTAACATTCACTGAAGGAGAAGAATGCCTGCCTGCCTTTTCCCTAAAACATCAAGGTTTGTACTGTGCGTTTGGAGGCCTGTGGGTAGGCAACACCTAACTCAGCATCCACCCAGCTGCAGTTCTTTATAGATTTCTACCCACAACACAATACAGCTGCCCATGAGGCCTCAAGATTCCCCGCATTGTTTTCAACATTGTACCCTCCCTGTCAGACTCCCAGGTATAGAATTAGAGAAACATATTTGAAGACAAAAGCTAGATAATATACAACATGAAACTCAAGTTTGTGCTTGAAATGAATTAGGTATGGAAAAAGTCTTGCTCTAAGTATTTTTTACATGTGCCTTAGGAAAGAGGTCAATTAGAGGATGATTAAATGCGGGTTACATAGAGCCCTTTTTCTTTAGGGGTAAAAACTGGCAAAGACAACTTTTAAGAAAAATAAAAGAAACTTTGAAAACGAACTTGATAAAGGAGAAAGGACTTTGGTGTTGGGGCATTTTCCAATCCCGGATGTTCCTACACCAGCTAGTACAGTCTATGACGTAACTGATCTTCTTTAAGTAAAGGGCTAGGATTCCACACTAAGGTTTCAAATTTTGAAATATTACAAGCCTATGAAAAGAAAAAAAATGCAGTCAGCAGTATATATATTTTAGAGGAACAATAATGTCTCACTTTTCAATTAGGTAAAATCTTTATGACTTGTCTGTAATTCAGTAGTCCTGTCCACAACAAACTAGTCAAATTAAACCAATACTTACAATGTAATATAAAAATATGAACTATAAATGTACATGTTATGTTGTTGTACATGAAGCAACATGGGACAAAGAAAAAGCAAACAGTGGCTCTTGGGTCAGACATATATACCTGGATTCAAATCTCCAGCCTGAAATTATATGGCAGCATTTTCTGCTTCCATAAAATTAGCAATTGTCAAGGTACCTGTGAAGCCTATTTTACTGTCATGCAACAAAGCACCAGGTACCACAGAGAGCAATATTATATATCAGAGAGCAATAGGTAATGCAAGCTGAGGAACAACCCAATGTGTCCCCAGTTATCCAGATATTGCCCATATATTTTTGTTGTAATTAGTGTGGTATAATGTAAGAACACTGGCCCCAAAATCAGAAGCCCGGAAATCAACTGATGGCTGAATAATAAAATCACTGCAAATTGGATCATTGAACCTTAATTTATGGGAGCAAGAAAAAAGTCTTTATCAAAGGTGTACATTAACAGTGACTCGATAGGAAAAACAGGTTAAATGAACTACAACATCTCATAGTACAGAATTTTCAAGCACTACTTTCATGGCTCAGACCTGACCAGACTCTTTGTTTATACCAACTTAAGATCTGCTATACAATATCCAAAAGTTTTGTCATCCTCTGCCGACTCACTGCCCAGGAATGGTTTATTCTGCCTGCCAGCCACTTATATCTGTGATACGATAACAAAGACTAACTGCTGTTTGCACATGCTCATTTGATAGTCAATATGTTATTTTCTATTCTGTGCAAAGTAACTATTTTGAAAATAGTTTTTAATTCTCAACGACAGCAAATAGGAGATGCTACTCAATCGTAGTACTGTCACTACTATAACTGATTTGCTACTTGTTGCTGTTTTATTAACATATTCTCCTTGCCCTTTAGGAAATCAATACCCTGAAAGCAGACAATGATGCCCTAAAGATCCAACTAAAATATGCACAGAAGAAAATAGAATCCCTTCAGCTTGAAAAAAGCAATCACGTCTTAGCACAGATGGAACAGAGTGACTGTTCTTAGCCAGAAACTCAAGGAGTGCAATTTGAAGACGACTAGACTGGAGTTCCCCTTTCCTAAGCTGATTAACACAAAGATGGGCAACTTCAGACCGGAGGTCTTTAAATGGAGTACTTTAAAAGAGGAAAACCTGTTACTGTTTTGTTTTGTAAACCTAGAAGACTTCTAACGTGCAGTATTGTTTTCTCTTTCAGTCAGCTGACGGAGTAGAGAAAAACGGAAGGCAAAACCCTTCGCATTCAGACTGATTTTTTTTTCTTTCTAGAATACCAAAACTATGCTAAAACATGACTATAGTTTCCTAACAAGGTAGTGTCTCATGTGGCCTGCTCGATTGAGTCTTAAAACTAGTTTCTGGCCAGGTGTGGCGGCACATGCCTATAATCCCAGCACTCGGGGCAAAAGGCTTACTGACAATGAAAAAATACCCATATTCCAAAAGTAGATGAACTTGTAAGTCCCAGGATTCTTCGTGAATCTGGCTCCTACCTCAGATCTTACCAGCCTCTTTCTCCTCCCTTCTCACTATGCCGCACACCACAAGCATTAGCTACCCAGAAGTGAACTGCAGAGATGCAGCCATGGCTTTGGAGTGGTCTATTAAATATGTCATTATCCCGACACAGATCAATTACTTCTAGTCTTAAAGTCATCCTAAACTCAGAACCTGGAGACATAGCTATTACCATCTCATACATGAATTGCTAATTAGCTAAAATAAGCATAATATAAACATGTTTGTCCTCATTCTGCAGTGAATTAGGAATTTATGGTTTTTTAAAAGCAAGTCTGAAGAGCATAACTGAAGAGCATAACTCTTCATGTCTTATCTGTGTCTGTTTTTAAGTAAACTATTTTTAAAATTCTCTTTTGAACTGATTTTGTGTAAATGGTCTTCACTATTAATACTTAGAAATAAGCTAATTGGATCTGCAATGTAAATACTAGCTGACAGCATGTACATATGTACATAATATGTATATATATCAGGTATGCATGTGCTTCAGACTTGTCTCCATAAAATGTAGAAGTGAGTTACACAACTTTTAGTCATTTACACAAATATATAGTTCTGTTTGTTATAAAATGAAGAACTTGCTTATAATAAAATTGTGTTATTTAGCAAAATTGCAAGCAACAAGCCCTGTGTGTATTCTGTTACGGAGGTTAGTGATGAATGAGCTCAGTTGGTGGCTTGGACAATTATTCGCAAACTGCTGTCAGCCTCTTTTAAGTTCTCTTAAAAAAAAAAATAAATAAAAACTACCATTTTTTTTTAGGGGGGATTTAGCTTCCACACTTGGAAAATCCAGTACCAGGCTGATTTATAATTCATATACAAGTTGGCCAGCTGCCAGGGATATAATCTTAACAATTAAAAGTTTCAAATCTAAAGCCAAAGCACCAAGTCTTCATAAGAACACAAAGTATATGCACAGTGTTGCCTATTTGGGGGATTCAGATTTAAGAAGTTTTGATAAAGGATCACTTCCCATTCCCATAGTACTTCTTTGTACGAAGTTTCAGTGACATAGAACTTAGAAATGTTTCACTAAATTTTAAAGAATCACTTCACACATAAATTTATTCTTTTTGTAAATCCAAACTCAGAAATCCTCAAAGCAGGGCTGCGTAGGTCCACCGCCTAGAATATACACTCAATATTAGCACCATTACTTGATTTATATGGAATAAATATGAGCTGAGGACAGATGTTAAAATTCAGATTCTTCATTATTATTTTCTCGATCTAGACTAAAGGGTACAGCTCAATTTTTAAAGAAAACAATCACGGACTATAAATTTGCTCATTTTTACTCTCCACCCAAAATAATGACCTCAAACTAGTTTTACGTAAATTAATATATAGGATTTCAAAAGGTCACAGTTCCCTTACCTAATTAAATTATTATGGCTAGACAATCTCAGGCACTGCAGAATGTATCACTGAAATGAAAACAAGGCCAAAGTTTCATCATAGTTTTCAAAAATCCAGCAAGGGCAAAAGAAGTATAACGTTATCTTCGTATCATTTGTGTTGAGCTACTGAAGCTAGTGGAATCTACAGAAATAATCTCAAACAAGTTTTTGGTTTATCAAGCCTAGGATGCAAGTTTTTGTTTCTCATATTGACTTGAAATAATTTTGGACAGATATTTATCCATCAAGACAAGGAAAATCTTGTTAACAATGTCACTTCTCATTTTGTTAATTGACTCACCTTTTTACTGACCATTTGTGAATCTGTCTTAAAGTATATGTAAAAGGACTGCAAGAAAAAAATGTACAGATTGTAAATTTTTTTGATACTTCAATTTTCTTCATGTAATATTTATATGATAAAGACATTAGGATCCCACAACATATATGTCTTGTGTTTCTTCATCAACTTGAGTATGTACAAACCTCACCTGAAATTTTATTATTTATGTACAGGCTATTCCTCTGTTCTACTACACAGGTTTCTCCTGAATGCGAAAGCAAAGCGACTAGATTATTCAGTTTAAATGTTTTGATATCTTTTTTGTAGCACAAAGAAGTAACAGTACAGAAATACCTAATCTTTCCCATCTTATTCATAACGATCTACAGAGGCTCCACCATTAAGTCTATAAATACATTAAAGGAGAAAAAGATTGACCACTGTCATCTCTTTGTGGCTTATGTCCTTAATTTCAGTTCCATCTAAACTAACTACCAACTGAAGAAAAAACTTGGTAGTTGGTTTAATCTAGCACACAGACCCCTCTAGCAGTTCACGTGTGGTCATAATTTAGTGATGGGGAGGGGGAGTCCCGCCACTCAAATTCGACTGTGAGTGCATTCTGGCACATTTGGTGGGAGTGTGTCTACCCTGTTGAGAGCTGATAATATTTCCCATGAAACAGTGAAACTGCCCTGGAGTACTATGAAACTGGCTCCTCAGCACCCCTCCCCACCTCTCAGCCCAAATCCCCTCTACCCCGTGCTCTTTTGAAGGTGGAAATACTGCCATTGCACAGAACATTTTCTGGCCACATATATTTTTTGTTACCATATCTTTTGTCATATTTACACATAAATATTTAAACTGTTTTGTCTTTAATAAGGCATATTTCCAAAGATCTAAGAACACAAGGAAACAGATTCAAAGAAATGCCTATTTCTCTTCTGATGTGTGTTTGTGGCATTTATGTATGGACAGAACTTATGTACTTTATATGGCCTGAAGGAAAAGTCAGCTACCACTTTAATCCAGAAACTCCTAGTGAGCTATTTTAATCCACAAACTCCTGGTGAGCTACTTTAACCCAGAAACTCCTAGTGAGCTCTTGTCTGTAAGTACTATTAGGTGCCACAGGGCTGGACAAACACAGGGAAAACAAAAAAGGGAAGGAAATAGAAAAATGGAAAAAAATGAAATTGACCAGGTCAAAAGAAAAAAAAAAGTATCAAAAAAAGGGTCAGGTTTTAGGAAGAGGAAAAGTGCCATTCATCATATTCTACATTTATATTGCACTCAATTTATAAAACATTTTCACATTATGACCTTACATATTAAACCTCTAACTCACCTGGTTGCTCTTCTAGGTACTGCTCAGCAAACTGTTCTGCAGCAATTTTTACTCATTAAAGATTATTGTGAAAATTATGCCTTACAGGAAAGAGTAAGATATTAGTGTCTGGATAGCTGAGTTTTTTATTCAAGAGGCTCATGGGAATGTGTAAATAGGAACAGTTCCAACTTCAGCATCATTCTAGAAGTGCTTAACTTAAACTCCTTATGAGGGTATGAAGAAATCTTACAGAAATTTATAAACTAATGTTTGTTGTATTTACCATAACTTTTAGTGTTAAAAAATGAACCAACCTGCCAAACATCAAATGCTATCTTTCCACTGGTAACAATTCAGTTTATCTGCTGAGTTGGTTGGATTGCAAAAAGCTGTTACGTACAGGTGCAGACCCAGTGCCCACAATGAGATACAAATTTTACAGAGGGAGTAAACAATTTGTGTGACCAGCTCTTTTTCTTTAACTCCACACTAAAGAAAAATACCATTCTTCACTCTTAAGCCATTTCACAATAGGCCCTCTATAAATTTTCACCTAATTGCATTTGTATTTAGGTCTTTATGAAATAAACTGAGCAGAGGGCAGGTGTCTCATTCCTCATTTTACAAATGAAGGCAAGTCAATCTTTGATGGCAAAGGTCATTTCAACCCAGAGCATCCCTGCCCTTGTACCAGAATTCAAATTCACAACTTTTGATCCTGAAACCCCATTCCCTAACCCTGTGTTTCTCAAGTTTAGCTGTGAATCAGAATTACTAATGGATGATTAGCCCTACACTGAAGCTGGAAATCACTGCCTTAATTCTGTGTGATACAGCTCATCCTGTCTTTTAATATTTGGTTATTATAGTGAGGGTAACAAAGGATGATGAGACCAGTTTATACTAATATTTTTTTCATACCATCATGTAAAATTGGTATATGCATTTTATCCCTTTAAAGTAATTCTAACCTCAATTTTTAACTTTTCAGTCAAAAATCATACAGGTTTCAAATCCAACTGGAAAATAAATCAAATATGCATTGCAAAAAGAAGACCTTGGCTTCAACTAATGGAACTTTAACAGAAACCTGAGGAGAGGAATTTCACTCTGCAAAAAATAAATCATAGTAACTACCTATTGAACGCAACTATCAGTCTTTTGCCCTATTTTGTAATACAGAATTAATGAATATTAAGAACATTCATGGGAATGCAGATGAAGCAAGAGTCTATATTCCTTTCTATCACAGGTTGGGTCATTTATGTGTTTCAACCCTGAACAAAATACAGGTAACAGTTTAAATTCAATCATGACAGTAAAATACTTTCTATTTTCCAAGTTTGATGGTAATAAATATTTACATTTTTAAAAATAATTTTTGTTCATCTTTTTGTTTTTTTAAAAAGTCAACATGCTCAAGAGTACAGAGAATATGGAAAAAGTCATCTCTTTGAGAGATCAACTAGTTAGTACAAAACAACCTTCGTACATATCAATTCAAGAATGGTATCATCAGAGAATCTAACATGGTGTTTACCTCAAAGATGATATTCAAGTATGTTATTTAGAACACGATGCCTAATGTATCTAACAAGAAGCGCTACTATCTAATTTTTTGCACTTTTAGTATCGTCTATACCCACCACCACCACCACCACCACCTCCTCCTCCTCCATAGGGATCTCCATAGCCTCTCCCACCATAGCCCCCACCTCTTCCACCATAGCCCCCTCTTCCACCATAATCTCCCCTCCCACCATAATCTCCCCTACCTTGGAAACCTCCCCTACCCCCACCTCCCCCACCGCCTCCCCCTCCCCCTCCTCCCCATCCTCCTCCTCCACCCCTCCCCCCTCCCCAGCCACCTCCTCTTCCCCCCCCGCCCCCACCTCTCCCACCACCTCCACCACCACCTCCCCAACCACCCCTTCCGCCGCCTTCTTGTCGCTTTTGCCAAGGGGGCATTTCGGGAGGTGGTGGTTCAATTTCATTCGGCCGTCCTCCTCTGTCAGGGACTCTTCCCATCAGCACCTGTGTGAAGGAATATTTTCTCTCAGTTTCTAATATTTTAAAAATTAAAATTTATATAAAGGCTTCAAATTAAATTAAATTTAAATTATTGTTGATAAAAAACAGAAGCCAAATATTTAACATGAAAATACTGGACATGGCTGTATGAATACTGAAAACCTAAGTGTGAAATATGACAAATTCCTCAGAATGTGGTATTATTTTAAAACAGTCTGGGTATTTCTGAAACTTAATGGCTTGTTAATTTTCTCACTTAACAAATTTTATAACAAATATAACATTCATGACATTGAAATATTTTTAGAAAACATTTTCAATATGAACTACATACCCTACACTAATTAACTTCATATCCTTTCATAGAATAATTTGGCTTTCCATTGCCATTGATTTAGCATAGAATATCCAATAAATGACTATATTTCTAAGCACATTTTGTTTCAACAATGATAAATTATATATGATACTGTGAGCATAATAAGGCCAGCACTGACTATAATAACTATAATCCCAGGTATCACTGCAAAGAGACATGTACTAAGATTCTCAAAGACTACTCCTTTTTTTGGGGAAACAAGCACACATAATTTCAATAATGATAGTTACGGCCACAGGTTGAGCATCCCTAATCCTGAAACGCAAGATGTGAAGTGTCCCTAAATCCAAAACTCAAGTGCCAATGATGTCACAAGTGGAAATTCCACAACTGATATCATGTGATGGGTCACAAAGTATGAATGTACTAAAAATATAGCATAAAATTACCTTCACACTGTGTTATAAGGTATATAGGAAACATGAACAAATTTCGTGTTTAAGTTTGGGTCTCATCCCCAAAATATCTCTTATGCAAATATTCCAAAATTTGAAAAAAAATTCAAAATCTAACACCTCTGGTCCTAGCATTTCTGTATAAGAAAAATAAAAAGTTAAAGTATTCCATGAACTATGTTTTACAATACTTTGAAAGATAAATTGGGGAAGAGTTTAGTTTAAGTTGCCAGCCTCATGTAGAACGGAGCTCCTTTCCATGTCCATGATTGGAGTAAAAGGCAGGTAGCTAACTGTGAGGAGAGTGTCAATGGCCTGCCACAGCCAAGGGGAATCCAACAGCATCCTGCTAGTGCTTTTCAGAAAAGGCAAAATATTTACTGAACCAAAATGACTTATGAATCAGTTAGAATCTACTTCCACTAATCAAAATTGTATTTAACAATTTATGTCATAAATGAAAAAAAGAAAGCAGTACAACCTCATGCTGGATCAAGGTTCTATAGGGTCTATGTACACATTCTTCTAATGCCAGCAATAATGTCTTAATTATCAAATCCATAAAAACAGCCTTTCTAGTTGTCATTCTCACTGGTCTCTCCAGACACAGCGCTGGTGGGCACATGGAGATGCTGCTTGAGAAGTGATCCTAAGATTACCTTCAAATAATCAGACTATCAGTAAAGAGATGGGCAATATCACTTACAGAAGCAGAACACTTGATCCAGTAAAACTAGATGTAGATTATAATCCAACACAAGATACTAAGTAACATACTGAAGGAAAGAAAACTTTCAGACGGTAAGAGAAGTTGATTTAAAATGGAGGCACAGAGGCCAATATTGGTGATGCCTAACTTAGCAATAATCAGCAAGCGAGTAAATAAAAACAACCATCCTAGAGGCTAAGGGTATAGAGCTCAGTGGCAGAGCAGTGGCCTAGAAAGAACAAGGCCCTGGATTCAATCCCCAGCACCACAAAACAAAACAATCCCTCTGGCCAGGTATCCTGTCTCAAGCTACACTGAGTGAGAAACAGTGTTGTGTTTTTGTTTTTGTTCTTGTTTTTTGCAGTGCTGGGGATCCAACCAAGGGCATCACGCTTGCTAGGTAAGTGCTCTACCACTGAGCTGCATTCCCGGCCCAAGAAACAATGTTTTTAAATTACCAATAGTCCTTACTTTTCATTTTTCACTCTTCTGTAATAAAGTTTGCCATGGAGGGCTCTACCTCAAAGGAAAAGAGACGCTGTTTAAGTTGACTAATATTCTAGATTACTGTTACTGCTCACATAGAGTAAAAAAAAATATTCAGACTCCTTGCGCTGGTTTAAGACCACTGCCACAGAAATGGATCTGTGTGTGCTCTGAATCAGCAAAGAGAAACTCAGAGAGATTCAGAAACTTGCCCAAGGAAGCAACTCCTCTAAAAGCAAAGTCCACAGCTGGGATGAGAGCCCAGATGGGTATGACACAGAGCATGTGCTCTTCACCTTCATACCGAATATATAAAGAGTCAAATGACAGTAAATGAAGCAATTGTTTCAGATTCTACTGACAAACCATGGTTACAAATCGGAAAAAAAATTTTGCTAAAGCTGATAAAAACAACTCTAAATTACTCAAATTCAGATACGGCATTGATTCAATTTATGAATGCAGAAATTCAAATAACATACACACACAAATAACATAATTAAGCATCAGGGGACTTCTGCCCCTCCACCACTCCTTCTAGTTTGCCAAGACACAAAACAAGGATATTATAAACTCACTCTCCACTGTGCTGAGAGAAAAACCAACCTTATTAATGGCACAGGCCGTCTTCTCCCGACTGGTGCCGCTACTTGTCCTAATGATCTTAGACAGATCTTCACGAGCAGCAAGCAGATGTGCCAAAGTAACGGTCGTCTTGGGTGACAAAGCGTAACGCTTAGGCTGGTAAATTCTTGCTATGCTATCTGTTTTTACCTAAATGACAAAGATTGGGGGAAAAAATGTACAAAAGTAAATTTTACTGAAAGAGCAATAGCAATCAATCTTTAGGAAGAAAAAAAGAAATGATGTACAAGCCGGGAAAAGTATCTAAATATCTGCTGATTTATACGCAGAATATAAAAAGACCTACCAGTGCTAAAAGAATATATACAGCAACGACTCTAAGAAATGTAACATGAAGAGATTAAAATACTGTTACTGACCAGATACAGGACTGGAAAAAAGAAAACATCAGTACTGTCTTGCCAAACAAAAGGAAAACTTGAATACTGAGAAATAGCAAGTTTTTGGATGGAGATACTGAGTATTATGGCCAATTTTTCTCATGAGGTATAGATTTAGATTTACTGTAATCCTATTAGAATGGTTTTGAGGAAGATGGAAAAAAAAAAAAAACCTAAAATTAATCCAGAAACTAAACATGTAAGAATGACCCAAAGGATTTTGAAGAAGAGTCCTACCAGATACTAATACACAATATGAAACTGTCTTAAAAGCTAATAGTTATTGAGCACTTATTAAATACGCCAAGATGCTGTTTACTTAAGACAATATTTCTTTAATCTTCAAAACATTCTTCTAGAGTGTTTGATTTTTATTATCCCCTTCTGCAGATGAAAAAAATGATAACTAAAAGCTTAAGTTTCTATCCCCAAAACAGAAAAGAGTCCCAATTCTGCCCACTTACTAATAAAAGTCTACCTGATCCTCAAGAACAAGTGTACAGAGAAAAATGTATTATCCTACTTCTGTATAATTGAAACTTGGAAGAAAAATAGAGATTGATGAAACAAAACAGATGATATTCAGAGCCTGAAAGGTATGAAAACATTTACATAAAACAAAGGAATCACAGATTAGCAAGGGAGAAATTTTTTTTTACTGGTGCTGGACTGAACTGTTAGCTATTTCTGAAAATATTAATAACAGTGATAATAAAGCACATTTATACTAAAGAGATTTCCAAAGATAATAACAGTTGTTTGAAGTATTATCTTAAATTTTAAAACTCACCTAATATAAAGATTAAAATTTCTATATATCAAAATTTATAAAACAAAGCACACAGAGGAAAATACTTTTGACAAAGAAACTAGAAAACTCCCTTAATATATAAAAAGCTTAGCTGAAAGGAAAACAAGAGACTCTTCAGAGGAATAAAAGGAACAAACAGAAAAAAAAAGGAAATTCAAATGACAAGCTTATGAAGAAAAGTCCATAATAAGACTATTCCAACTAAAATGAGTTTTTAGCCATCAAGTTAGCAAGAAAATTGGCAATCCTCTGAACATTAGAGAGGCTAAAGTTAGGTAAAAATTCTTTTACCCGACTGGTACGAGTTCAAATTCAAACCAACTCTCCGGAACACAATTTGGCCAATCGAGAGTGCAAGCTTCCTTTTAAGGAGTCAACCACAGATTATACTTTAAAATTTATAACACATTATCGAGTGTATAAAATCCATACATAGAAACATTTTTGATATTAATTAATATAGGGAAACGGTATACGATAAGAGTTAAGTAAATTATGGCGTCACCAGTCAGTAAAATTATGGCATCACCAGTCAGTAAAATACGATGCAGCCATAAAAAGGATATGAAGAGAAACAGAGTACTATATCATATTGTAACACAGAATAACTTTTTCAAGGTTCTCCTAAGTGAAAGAAGTCAGACACAGAAAGACACATGTTATATGATTCTTTTATGTGAAATATCCAAAATAGGTAAATCTACAAAGACAAAAGGTACATTACAGAAATGGATGCCAGGGACTGGAGAAGTATGATGTGGAAGATGCCTGCTAATAGTTATTTAATTTGGGGGTAATGCAAATTTTCTGGAATTAGTGGTAATGGTTACATAACAGTGAATATACTAAGAACTACTAAACTATATACTTTAAAATGGTTAACTTTATATTCTGGGAATTACATTTCAAAAAAAAGGAAATTTAAAATTAATTTTAAACAGATAATCTGAAGTAGAGCTTTTAGAAATATGAGATAATAATCACAATATATTTGGTGAAAAAAGAAAACTATAAAATAACAGTATTATCTCAATACCAGCAAAACAAAAGAGAAAACTAACTACTAATTTATTTTACTAATAAATGAGCTTAGCCAGGCATGGTGGTGCACACCTGTAATCCCAGCACTCTGGAAGGCTGAGGCAGAAAGATGGCAAATTTAAACCCAGACCAAGACCCTGACTCAAAAAAAATTTTTAAAAGGGCTGCAGATGTAGCCTTCAGTGTAGAGGCCCTGGATTCAATCCGCAGTACCACACACACACACACACACACACACACACACACACACACACAAATAGAGACTGACGGCCAATAAAAGGTATACACACTGCGGGAAAAGAATCTTGTGGGGGACCCTAGAGGATGTCCTATCGTGTAAAACCCATTACACTGCCAGCCCTCAGGGAAGAAACTGAAAATGCATGTGCAGCAATCTCAATGACCGAAGTTATCGAACCAGCAGTTCACTGTACTAAGAAATGTTTGGAAACTAATAGCCACCACTTTGAACACCTTTTATAATTGCAGAGGCCAAAGGTAACTTGTATTAATCTCATGATGTCTCAATAAATTTAGTATTAAAATAGTTAAGCAATTTTTTCTTTTCCTCAACTGTGTAAACATTTTTGGCAGACTCTGTATACATATATGTGTGTGTGTATATATGTACATATAAAAGTACATGAAAATCATGCATATTCTTTAATTAAGAAATTCTACTTCTAGGTATAAATCATAGATACAGTAAAAAATTTGGATGCCAACAATTTAATTAAAAAGTCAAACAGGAAACTTCAATGTCTATCAATAGCTACGAGTATAAAATGTTCTGCAAAGATTTAAACTACTATAGAACATTTGATGACAGTCATTCAACAATATCAGACATATTTTTCTATTAGGAAAATAAAGGAAATGATAGAGAGCTATTAAATTTAACAAGACAAGAAACCTTAGGGTACATACAATCAACTAAAAAAATTTTAAAAGCCAAAATTTATATTGAATAGCTAAGAAAAAATTTTAGTCTTTCAAGCTAAGAGAAAAGAAAAAAAAAAGAATAAAAACGCAGCTTCCCTTTCCTAAAATATGATGCAAAAAGACCAAGATGAGAAGATAAAATATCAAGACATTTCCTAAAAGTATCTGGTCAAAGCCCCAATTTAAGGCCAATAAATGATCAATATGCCCATACATCCATGTCACTCTAAACGTTCAAATAACATATCAAAACTCATTTGAAATTTCCTGTAATCTTAACACCAACACTGAACACATCCTCTAAATTAGTTTTCATTCCAGGGATGCAGGGATGGTTCAAAATACGCAAATCAATAAATGTGATACACCATATTAACAGAGCCTCGGACAAAAACCATATGATCATCTCAATAGATGCAGAAAAGACATTTGACAAGGTCCAACACCCATTTATGATAAAAGCCCTGCAGAAAATTGGAATAGATGATCTTTATCTCAACCTGATAAAAGCCATCTATAACAAATCAACAGACAACATCATACTAAATGGTCAAAAACTAAAAGCTTTCACTCTAAAATCCAGAACAACACAAGGATGTTCACTCTCTCAACACTCTTATTTAATATAGGTCTGGAAACATTAGCCAGAGCAATTAGACAAGAGAAAGAAATAAAAGGAATAAGGACAGGAACAGAAGAAATTAAATTATCATTATTTGCAGATGACATGATACTCTATATAGAGGACCCCAAAAACTCCACCAAAAGACTTCTAGATTTAATAACCAAATTCAGCAGCGTAGCTGGATACAAAGTCAACACTCAGAAGTCAATAGCATCCCTGTACACAAACAACAGACTCACTGAGAGAGAAATTAGGGAAACACCACCTTTCACAATAGCATCCAAAATATGAAGTACCTAGGAATCCATCTAATGAAAGAAGTAAAAGACCTATACAACAAAAACTACAGTACTTTGAAAAAGGAGATTGAAGAAGATATCAGAAAATGGAAAGATAACCCTTGCTCCTGGGTAGGAAGAACCAATATAGTGAAAATGGCCATACTCCCAACACTGCTATACAGATTTAATGCAATCCCAATGAAATTACCAAAAGCATACCTCACAGAATTAGAGCAAACTATCCTAAAATTCATTTGGAACCAAAAGAAACCTCGTATAGCAAAAGCAATTCTGGGCAACAAAAGCAAAGCAGGAGCCATCACAATCCCTGACCTAAAACTATACTACAAAGCTACTCTAATAAAAACAGCATGGTACTGGCACAAAAACAGACCCCAGGATCAATGGAACAGATTAGAAGATGATGAAACACGTCCAAACACTCGCAGTCACCTTATCGTTGACAAATAGGCCAAACAACCTCACTGGAAGAAAGATAGCCTCTTGAATAAATGGTGCTGGAAAAACTGGCTCTCCACAAGCTGAAGGTTAAAACTAGACCCATATCTTTCCCCATGCACTAAGCTAAAATCAAAGTGGATCAAAGCTCTAAATATTAAAACAGAAACATTAAATCTGTTGGAAGATAGAAGAGGTAGAACTCTTGAAGACATGGGTATAGGCAAGGACTTTATGAACAAATCCCCAGTTGCCCAGGAAATATCACAAAGAATCAACAACTGGGACCTAATCTTACTAAAAAGCTTTTGCACAGCAAAAGAAACAGTACCAACAGAGCAAAGAGACAACCCACAGAGCAGGAAAAAATTTTTGCCAGTTATTCCTCTGAAAAGGATTAACATCTCGAATATATAAAGAACTCAAAAAAAATCAGACCCCGCACATTTAAAGACCCAATCCAAAAGTGGGCAGCAGAAATGAATAGACGCTTCTCAGATGAAGAAGTAGAAACAGCAGATAGACATAAGGAAAAATGTTCCACGTCACTGGTCATTGGAGAGATGCAAATTAAAACAACCCTGAGATTCCACCTCACTCCACAAAGAATGGCTATTATCAACAAACCAGGCAATAACAAATGCTGGAGGGGCTGTGGAGAAAAAGGAATCCTTCTCCACTGTTGGTGGGAATGTAGACCTGTGGAACCACTATGGAAATCAGTGTGGAAATTCCTCAAAATACTAGGACTAGAGATTCCATTTGACCCAGCTTTTCCACTTCTTGGTATCTTCCCAAAAGAATTAAAAGCATCATACCACAGCGATATATGCACACCCATGTTTATAGCAGCACAGTTTGTAATAGCTAAATCTTGGAAACAGCCCAAATGCCCATCAACAGCAGAACAGATAAAGAAAATGTGGTTCTTTTATACAATGGAGTACTATTGTGCCATAAAGAATGATAA